>OZ020491.1:27177518-27360018 GCA_963971405.1 Psococerastis gibbosa
TTTCCTTCCATTCATTAGTTTGTCCCTAGGTGCATTACTGCATATGATTCTAATGGGTCAATTAAATAAAAAACAATTTACCGAGGAAAATTTTAGGGTTGAAATTGTTCTTACTGAATTCACCTCAAGGGGCGAACTTGTGTGGAAGGTTACCTAAAGATTCTCTTCCGTTCATTCAATTAAGTCTCCTCCGTGCACGAAATTTAAAAATATGTCATATTTGGATCGTAGTAATTACGGCACAGGAAAAAAAACTCCCACAAATAATATCTATTCATATTGCAGCATTAAAATTCCGTTTTACTAAATTTATCTGCGCAGGCTTATTGAAAATAATCCAAAATATCATCAATAATGTCCCCTCCATTCACTAGATTGTCCCCTCCGTGCACAAACGTTTCAAAAAATTTGTTATTTCGGGCTAAATAGCTACTTTTCTGTGAAGCGAATGTCAGCAATCCATTGTTTCCATGCTGTAGCGCGGCAATTGATTCCTTAAACGTTCATTTGGAAAGATTTCAGTTTTAAAAAAAAATACCTTTAAACCTGACACTTTTTTCAGAATGACCCCAATATATGGAACATAAGGTTGAATTGCAGCGGTTTCTCCCCACCGGCAACCCCTAAAGTTGTTTGAGAGGGGTGAGCCACCCCCTCCCCCCTCCCTCTCCTAACCCGCTTCCCGTATCGGATCGGTTATGAATAATGATCTTATTGGCCACATTCCAGCTAGTGACATATTTTGTGTAACGTCAGTTCAGACTACCACAACCACACAGTAATATTAGGGTTCAATCCGAGAAGTTGCTTATTGCCCGTTGTTACTTAGAAATTTGCCTTTGTGAAGGTGCTTAAGTTTAAGAGAGGGATTTCAGAATATTATGTAAACTAGAAAGTGCCGTGATTTTTTGGCGAAATACATTAAAATCTCGTTCCACGGCTGTTTCGTCCTCTTCCCTCTTAGGCGGCTATTCCACTTGTCAATATTCCGTCATTTGTGTATGTTGGAGAAGCTGTGGCAGCCTGGCCTGATGGGGAGACTACCGCTATCGAGGAAAATACCCGTTTTTCCTAATCGAGAACTCACGATATAATAATAAAATACAAGGTACAAGACACAAGACGCAAGAAAACAATACTTACACAAAAACTATACTATCTTACAAGCTGAACATATACTAAACATACAGATATAGACCCTAGGTGGCTGGTGGCTACTACTCAGGGCCGTTCCTAGGTTCACTCCCTCTTACTTCTGTATGCTACGGTATATGACCGTAACAGTGTATCAATAATTGATGAGATGACATAGAGTAAAGAAATAATCTCATCAATTATTGAAGAAAAAGTGACAAGTGGAATAGCCGCCTTAGTGCCGCATTTACATTTTTTTCTCTAGAAAAAATTTAATAGCGCTGGAATAACGTGATAAAGTTTGTTGAACGTTTATTTTAGTGTGTCATAATTAATCGTAATTTAAGAGCTAGTAGTTTCAACCTTTTTATTTTAAATGTGAAAATGCAAACCCCAGACAAGCCGATGACTGGTGGCAAGGTCCACAGAATACCAAAACATTATAACATGGTATAAGGTCTTTATAGAGTTTAAAAACCCCATAGACATAGTAAAACTATAGACTCATCGTAAACATTCGGGTTGAAGCCGCTTGACTTCGGCTATTTCCGTAGTATAGGACCAGATTGAGCCGTTTGCCATTTGATACCATGTTAACATTTTATTTTTTATTTGATTATTTAAAGATTATTTAGAACGGAAAATCATGCCAGCTAACCAGCAATATTTTTATGCAGAACTTGGAGTACTTTTAATTTATATTTTGAACAATATTTTAAGCAAAGTTTTCCCTACTTTTAGATAAAAATAAAAATTTTTAATGCAGATCTTTCAGTACTTTTAATTTAAATTTTAAACAATATGTATAATAAATGTAAATAATAAATATAATTATATATGAAACAAAAAAGAAAACTATAAAGAAAACATATAATAAAACTGTTAAATTTTAATTTCCCGCCAAAATGCACCTATGAGGGGGCGTGGTCGTGGCTTCAGTCCTCCAGCACAGCCGAAATACGACATGGTGGCTCCATAGTTTTATTAGCTCCATGACAAACCCTCACCAGGTTTAGAAATGCTTTCGCGAGGAATACAGGTAAGCCATACGTGAATAGACTGTGGCAGCCTGGCCTAATGGGGAGGCTACCGCTATCAAGGAAAATACGGAGCGTGTATGCAGTTCGATGACTCCCGATATAATGAATGGTAGAAAAACTACAAACTAACAAACAGGGTACCAAACACAATTCACAAAAACTACACCATCTTATAAGCTAAACATATAGACCCTGGGTGGGTGGTGCTCACCCTGCTACGCAGGGTCGTTCCCAGGTTCCCTCCATATTCCTATGTTACGCTATTTATGGCCGTAACACCATGTTTCAATGCATAGTATTCCTCGCGAAAACATTTCTAAGGATGGCGGGGGTGGCCCTTAGAATGGCAGATCCTGAGGTCAATTTGAACTGTACTTATTGTATTTTCCATAGATAAATCTTGATTTTTTGCTGTTCTATTACTAAGCGTTCTAAGCCAACCTAGCGGAGTTACGGCTATAAAGCCCTCTCTTACACTCAACCTGCTTTACATGCCCTCCGAAGTATGGCCGGAAAATGTAGGCAGTGGGGACTCGAATCAACAACCTTTCGGGTGATAGTCGGAGTCTGTACCGCTATTCTACAGGTCCTGTGGGTGCAAATATTTAATTTAATTTAATACTTAAGCTATACATATTTGGTATCGTCAATTGGTAGATAAATTCATATAACATATCAGGCGCGGATCTACAATAGAATGAGACCAAGGAGGGGGCTAAAATTATATACGATTTTTTTTTTTTTTTAAATAGGGCTGAAATATTGGAGTTTTACTCATTTTCAGAGCAATAAGGGTTCTATATTATAGGTAATTAATACAATCGGGCACAACGGGGGCCCGGGGGTCTCCCCCGGGAGAAAATTTGTGAAAAATAGGACTGAAACCTAATGGCGGGGGGATCCGCAGATCCGCGCCTGTAACATGTCGATAGCCTAATTCGCAAGCCACATAAATCCAAAATTGGCGAAAATGAGATATTGATATCCACGTGTTTGGAAAAGAAATCAACCCCGTGACCCCCCCCCCCCTGTGGATTTTCCAATGGATATCAGTAATATGAACGGTCGACTTGTATCTGTACTTGGTTAAGTCATGCTTTCGCCTGTTTCATTGCGTTAATGGTAAGCTTGATTCAGCTTGTCCATTACCGCTTGTAGCTGGTGTAGGTTGACATAAAGAACGTATACCAGTTTGCCAATGCCAAAAAATTCATACTGTAGCGGGATATTTCCGCTACCGTGTCAAATCATTCCGACCGTGGGGTCGAAATGCAGGGCCTTGTACAATTCAAGAAAATTAATAAAAACTTACAAAATCCGATTCATGATGAGGCCCTCTTTAGCCATTGTTGTTTATAAACACTAACATAGAATCGACACTCGAAAGATTATGGCAAATTTTGCGCTAAGTAGTAAGCAGCAATCCGAGAAATACAAATTTTAATAAAATACCTAGAGGAAAGGCAGATCCATAACCCTCTTAATGGAATATAAATACCTATAGTCAAAATAAATTACAGGAACATTCTATTAATTGGAAAACAAAAGAAATATAGAAATTTACTATTTGCGCCAACTCTCAAACTTTTGCGCGCCATTTCCTTTCTTAACCGTAGCAGAAGAAAAGTTAACGTGGACAGGTACAAAAGTTCACAATTGCAGAGTGAACGAGAGCTTCCAACTGCAAGGTTCTAAATTTTAATGTGGAAAATATCTTTTCTCATGTAAAGTGTATAGTATTTTACAACCATCTGACCCTAACCTGGGCGAACCCAATGGTGTAAAAGGACGAGAAACCGTATTACGAGAGCTCCGAGGAGGCGTTTCTTGGCGTAATTCCCCTGATGGGGAACTACGCTGAGGAAGGAAGTGTCCGGAAGGAGGAGAGATGTAGGCCGTAAAGGCCTAACCGAGCGGGAGATGCACCAGGGCTAAAGGAATGGGCTAGGACGAGGGTTCTAACCTATTACACTTCACTTCACATCGTTCATCTGCCTATTAGTAAGAATTCTCAGCACCTGTAAGTCTCATTATTGTTTGTAATTGAAAGGAATGTCTATAAATGCTGTATTATCTAGATTGTGCGCGGGACGACGTCGCTGATCTGGGAGTGGAGGATGGATTCGGTTGGAGAGGGGAGCGGGTCGCTCCTCTTCTTCATCCGGGGCCATGATCCATTCCCAGAGCAGATGGATGTTCGGTCCTCTGGATAATAGTTATGTAATTCGGAGATTTCTGTGACTGGCACCATGATTTTCTCTCTTTACAAAAGACCAGTTCTCAGAAAATTCTTCGTTGATTTGTGCGCAATGATAATTAGGATGATCGTGGGTTCGATGACGAACGGAGGGAGTGGTCCGGATTCAATTCTGTATCCGGTCTCCGGATGGAATCGGACACACTCTTCCGTTCCTCACCGAACCAATGTCGGATCTCCGGCGATATGCCTCCTTATATTGTCTTATTGTTGTGTTGCGATGATGTTTTGGCAGCGGCCAATTTTCGGTCGTAGAAGAAGTTGCCTAATATACTGTTGCTATTTTGGATAATCTGGTGTTCTCTGTGGTTCCTCCATATCTCTTAAGGTAGGGGACTCTCTCTCTTGTTGCTGATTTTAGCTCCCATGATCCACGCCCTTTACTTTCTGCCGTCTCTGAGCTACCGACGCACCGGCTGAGGCCACCCTTGTAAGACGATTCGGCTTTTGATAGAAGGAGGAGTTTTCTCCGGTTTTGTGGGTTACCATCTGGTACTTGGTCTATCTCTCCCGTTTCACATTACAATACGGAAACAATACCAATAATGTCTTACATCTATGGGGTAATTGGCATTGCTGGACAAGGGACCTATGGGCCACTATAAGTAGGCCTGGGTCCATAAAAAGTCCTTACTTAAGAGTTTACATTCCGTAGGAAATTGGCAGCCCGCGAAATTTAATACTTTTTATTTTTTATTTAATTAACTAAGCAAGCTATTAAAGATTTGGCTCATTTAAGTTGTAGAAGACTACTTCATACATCATATAATAAGGTATTTTTAATTTTTTAAATTGTAGGCTATGTTTTCCATAAACGCGATAATAATTAATAAATTATCGAGTATAAATTATTATCGTGTTAATGAAAAAACTACAATTTCAAAAATTAAAAATACCTTATTATATGATGCATGAAGTAGTCTTCTACAACTTAAATGAGCCAAATCTTTAATACCTTGCTTGGTTATAATTAAATAAAAAATAAAAAGTTCTAAATTTCGGGCAGCCAATTTCCCACGGGTACACTCTTAATATTCTATGATAATAGAGGAATCGCATCAAACTTTTTATTAACATTTTTTGTAGTAGTCAATTTGGCGATTCCAGTGATACCACTAACTCAAAAAGGAATTATATATCGTCGCTAATACTGCAAAGTGTCGTACGTCCAAAAATGCTACTTACTGGTTAAATCACCATTGCGACCAAAATATGAGAATACGCCTTGTAGTATTAAATTTCGGGCAGCCAATTTCCTACGGGCTGCACACTCTTAAAAGGTCCGAATTTACTCGAGCATGCTTTCCAATTTATCAAAATTAGTAGATAGAGAAAATGAGTAATTTCATGGTATATATAATTTCCCTATTGTTAAATATCCGGATGTTTCGGGGGGGGGGGGGGGGGGGGGTTGTCCATCAACGTCACGTAACAAAAAAAAATATTTTTTTTGCAAAAACCAAATAGTTCTTTTAGGAAAGCAACCTGTCCGGTTTCGTTACTAAATTTATCACCTAAAACATGCCTGAAGGTAGAAATCATCGATAGAAAGGTTTCGCTGAAAAATTATGTTTTAGTCATTTTTCATTAAAATGTAGTTATTTTTATTTTTTTACCCCCAGAAGCAAACTATCAAGTGGCAAGCGACCCCCCCCCCCCCCATTTTGTCAACATTAAAGACGACTACAATATATATGTGAATTTAAAAGAAATCGTTTGAGCCGTTTTTGAGAAATATTTTTTAGACTTTTTTTTTAGTTTTTTGAGAATAAACCCCCCCCAAATTGAGTTAGCCCAAAATAAAAAAAATGGTCTCGAGGTATGATTTTTGTGAACCTACAGTACATGCCAAATTTCATCATAATTGACCGAGTAGTTTGCCCGGAAATCGATGAACAGACATACAGACATTTCGTAAAAACCACTTTTTTGGGTTTCTGGGACCTCAAAACGTGTAATTCCGTTGAAATCTCGGAATCGAAAATTTGGGCAGTCACAAAGCTTTCCTTATACTAAGTTTAAATTGGAAAGCAATTACCTCTACTAATATCAACGGTCACCTTCCTCTAAAATAAGGTTTTTAAAATCCCCTCCAGCGGCAATAGAAGTTAATGAAATCGCAGGCTCTCCATGACTGTTCTTACTCTCGGAGCAATTTGAGTTATTGAATTGCACCGCCTTTCTTTCAGTAAGAAAGGAAACGTCACTTTCTTTTGCCCGCTGAGAACATTTTCCTTGTCTGAATTTATAACTACCGGAACTTGTGTTCCTGCTGTATTCAGTTTTTATTTATTTGCAAAACAATAAAAATGTTTTTTTTATCAAGGGTATTGTATGTACATATTGTAGGGCAATAAATATTGTTCCGCCTTGAGTTTTCTCTTGATTCCCGCTTTGATTTTATTTATCAACAAGCGCGGCTTTAGGCGTGTATTCCACTGGTCAATATTTCGTCATTTGTGAATAAAAATCTCAACTTTTCTTTTTAATCACAAATGACGGAATATTGAGCAGTGGAATACCGCACGCCCAAGACACTGAAAATTATTAATTTTTTGCTTTCCATTCCCCCCCCCCCCCCCCCCCGCTCCTACACCCTCAATAGATAGATACCCAGTCGGAGTCTGTACCACTACTCTACATCCTCGCAGGTCTGCCTTCTTGGGAAATGCTATTTTTCAAATTGTCCATTTCCTATGTTTCACCGCTATCAGTCATGCTTGGCTTGTGGTAAGATGCCATCTATACTGTTTTATTGTCGTTGGTTTCATTCTATTCTATTCTATTTGGCTAAATTAATCGAAACCCCCGATATTATACAATACTACCTAGTACAACACATTCAATAAGGCGGCTATTCCACCGACGTCGTTTTTCATTGTGCATGTGCATGACGTGGTAGCAGACATCATTAATAAGTCTCTGCCATATTTTAAGGAGACCATAATGTAGATACTTGACTTATCTATTATAAATTAAGTTATAATATGGTAGATACTTATTAATGATGTCTGCTACCACGTCACGCACAATGAAAAACGACGTCGGTGGAATAGCCACCTAATCACCCGAGACACACACCTACCGGCGCATCTCCCCGAAATTGTATTGTATTTTTTTCATTATGGGGGAAGGAGCGATTGAACCCCCAGTCCCCCTTAAAACGGAACCTTTTTATTAGGCTAGGGGGAAACTTTTGGCAGAATTAATTTTGTTGGTGTTTTGAGACAAGTTGCATAATTTTAAATCTGCAGAAAAATTCTGGATTCTATCCAATTGATGGATATTTCGCAGTGCATCTGCTCCAAAATAGCTCGATTAGGGAAAAGCTTGAGTGTGAATATTACTCCCCCCCCCCCTCCTTCTGCTTCCAAGGGGAAGAAACCCCGATCATCTATTCAGCTGCATGGTAGAAAACCGAACTTTTTTTTTTTTTTTTTTTTTTTGGGGGGGGGGGGTAGGGTGGTTTAAAATAGAATAAACTCATTTAGTATTGATTAAATTATGACGTAATAAATTTACTTCCAACAGACTAAATTTTAGGGGGGGGGGCAGTTACCCCCTTTGCATCCGTCCTTGGGCCCAGCTCTATACTATGCGGCACGACAAGGACGGCCTTTGGCTGAACAAGAAGAAGTGAAGTATTACTGTTTTGAAAAATTAATTGGCAATATATTGCCCCTTATCCGGAGCTACCGGACAAAGAACAAAGTGAAGTGAAGTAAATTATTACGGAGAAACAAAAATTAAAAACGAAATAACAAAATGTATTAAAATACATTAAATTGCCAGTCAAACAAAATTGTTGAAATGAAAATCTGCTGTAAGAAAATTACCATGCAAAAGAAGTCAGCAGAGTGAGGGGTAAAACTGGTTAGCAGTTACAAAAATACTCGTCAGCAGTTAGAGAATTCATCTCTGACTGGGGAGACAAATTTCTCGCATTTACCAACATGTCAACCCACTTTTTATTCCCTGGATACTTTTCTGCTAACTCCCTTATGCGCCCCATCCCCTGTTTTTACCATTGTCTTAATAAATGCCATTTATTTCGTCTCTTTGCTAACCCTCTCTGGTGTATTTTTGACTATTATATTTTCTGCTATGTATGACCCTTTGGTTTTCATTTTCCGTGCCTAAGCTTCAGTAATATCCTGTAAATATCAATGGTCAAGACATGTAGAGTAGTGGTACAGATTCCGACTTTCACCCGAAAGGTTGTTGGTTCGAGTCCTACACTTGCTACATTGTCTGGCCATGCTTCGGAGGGCATGTAAAGCAGGCGGTTCCGGGTCTTCCTAGTTGAGTGTAAGAGAGGGCTGCTATAGCCCTAACTCCGCTAGACTGGCTTATAGTAATAGAACAGCAAAAAGTCAATATTTATTTATTTTATTTTAAATATCCTGGGTATCCGTTTTCGGACTACAAACGCGAAATCAATCATTGGACAGAAAACGAACTATATAATTTATTTAAACCAATTTAACCTTATGCTTTAACAACGATTTTTAGTCTGCCTAACTACAAAACATATACATATGTAAATTTGTATTTTATTTTTTCGACCAAAGAAACTTGTAACCTGTGCCTGACGATAGTTCTGTATAACAAGGACAATAGTCGGCTTATTTTTTACATGTTCATGTAGCCAAAGCATTTTAGAAATTATTGATATTTAATACAATGGGTTGATATGCCACTCCCCCCCCCCCCTAACCCGTCAGCTAGGGGTCACAGCTTCGTAATTTTATATTCACCTATTTTATTTCAATAAATACAATTTTATATCTATCTAGGCCTATCTTAATGTTTAGGCTACATTTAAACCCCTACAGAAACAGAAATACTACAGCAGTGGTTCCCAAACTTTTTTGGAAGCGGTGCCCTTTTATTTCAGGGGCTTAAAAGGCGGTGCCCAGCATTGCCCGAACTTATAGCTAATGTATAGGTATTCAGTATTGTACATTTAGGCCTACAAAAAACATATCCTAACAAAATTCAACTTCTCAAATATACATAAAATAAATAACATTTGGCGGGAAAGTGAAATTGTTTCAATTATAAAAAAAAAAATACTTTTATAGTTTTAAATTATAGATTAAATTAAAATTAAATTAAATATAATTAATAAAATAAAATTAAAATTAAATATTAAAGAAGTAAGTAAGTAAGTTTGGGAACCACTGTACTACAGAATCAGGAATACTATTCATACAATAATTCCCCTCGATGATAAATAGCTGTAGGGTCTTGATGACTGCTATGAGTAGCCTAATGGCGCCGTCTCTTTTACCCCCTCCCTCCCCTCCCTCCCGTCTCACCCCTCCCCCCTCTGGCCTAACCCTGTTAAGTGAGCAAAGTAAAATATAAGCTACAACTTTTTCATCCAAAGCTCATTTTCGAGTGAAAGAAACCAATTAAAATATAGTTAGTAAATGCAGAGTCATCAATCAGAAAAACGGGGGCAACACAAAAAAAAAAAACGTAAACAGGGTCACTGCTGGTAACAACGTTATCGTGGCTTGTGGACAAGCTGTTAAGACGACACCCCGGTAGGCGTAGATCGGGGGGTTCGAATCCCGCCAAGTCCAGTTATTTTCCGTATACCCCATTTCGGTTAGGCATACGTGCATCGTCAATGAAAATTATGAAATTGAAGGGCATTTCAATTTTTTATTGATGGCGGCCATTCCACATGTTATTTTCAAAAATTGACAATTTTCTATTGAAACGTATGCGCCAAATTTTTGAAATTAGTTTGCATTTGTTTTTTGAAATTTTGTTTGTATTTGTTTTCTTCGTACACTTATTATTTTTAATAAAACCTAATAATAGTAGGAGATCCGAAGTAAGATCGACCTTCACCGATCTGTTTAATGGATGAAAACTGTTTTTAAAAAAAATCAATTAAAATAATTGTACTTGACACACTTGACATATCCCATGACGCCATTTTTTAATTTTAGTTTGTTTGTTTGTGATTTTACTCTATGATCAATTGATCATTGATCAATTTTAACAATGGCATAGAGTAAAATTGAAATGTCCTTCAATTTCATAATTTTCATTGACGATGTACGTATGTGGAATACCCGCCGTAGGCCGTACTAACTTAACCAAGTACACGCCACTCAATCGCTAAGGGGCTCGAAGGCCTTAGCGGTGTGTGAGACTCATATCTGTACTTGGTTAAGTCATGCTTTCGCCTGTTTCATTGCGTTAATGGTAAGCTTGTCTCAGCTTGTCCATTATCGATTGTGGCCGGTGCAGGTTGACATTGAGAACATATACCAGTTTGCGAATGGCCACCAAAAATGTATACGGAAACAATACAAATAATGTCCGAAATCCATGGGGTCGTTGGCATTGGACAAGGGACCTATGGGCCACTATAAGTAGGCATGGGTCCATAAAAAAGTCCTTAAAAGAAACCATAACCTCAGCTTAGATAATTTTTCTTCGTTAAAATTAATGCCCCGCTATCGTTCTCAATGTAAATGCATACCGTAACGGGAGATGGAGGTAAGGCAAGTCGGGGAAAGCTTGGCTGCGGCCCAAGTTTTTTAAAAAACATGATACAGAGAACAACCCTGTTCCGTTAATGAGAACCCCAACTTTCAACGACCGGTCATTTTCACGAATCCCCTTTTCCCGAACGCTCTTCCCCCCCCCCCCCCCATTTTCTGTGTATAACGTTGTTGAAAAACTTTTTTCTAATCTTTCCTTTGCTATTTTAGGAAAACGAGAATTTTGTTGCCGGTTGGGTTTTCCTTCCGCGTTATATTAGAAAACACAGCTGTGCGGCCATTGGGGTTTACAAATGATGCAGTGGCGTAAGTTCAGGGAGGGAGGGGGTATCGTCTCTTATCATGACCAAAGGGTGATTAGTAATTGGACTTATATTGCCTGCTGTGTGTTTGAGACATGGGCTTCATAGTCATCGAACAATTAGGGCAATGCCCATTGTCAGGGGAAGGGGGTGACGTTCCCAGAGCGGACTACTCACATGGTTCAGTCCTTCTTAGGGCTAAGCCTGATGATGGGAGTAGCACCCACTCCCGAAACGTCGTCCCCTTCCTCTGCCCCTATCTCTTAGACTTAGGGAAAGTGTTCTTCACTGTCACTGAGGCACTAGCACACAACAAGAATGACAGAACGACCTGATTTTGACGATTTTACTTCATACTTTATTATTATTTATTCAACCCTAATGGGTATCTTACCTTTGTCCGCATGGAAAAAACGCGGCTGGGCATGTTGCTGACCACAATACCGCATGTAGAGCTGTGGTCAGCATTGAGGATCGTCTACCAGACCTCACGCCTAGATCCTCATTTTGGGTTGACTTGCCACAGCGTATTTTTGCGATGAGAAGTAAATATTATACAATCAATACATCTTATGATGAAGTATATTTTTATGTCGAACTGAAAGCACTTTGCTTGATATAAAAATGATAAAAACTGCAGCCAAGATGTAATAAAATCTGTTGCCGCAGGAAACCATTTTTTGCAAGTGCCTGTACTTACGTTAATTGTAACGTCTTACTGCTGTAAATGCAATCAATTGGAGTTCGTTTAGAGTCATTTTGAAAGTTTTTCAATGTTTTAATTGAGACAGAAGTTTCGTAACATTATCAAATATACCTATCGTAGATTAATTAATAGTTCATGGCATAATAGTTGAATTCATGAATCATACTTGTAAAATTAATTGAACTCGCTACAGTTCTTACTAGTTGCCATTGACGATGTCTTCTTATAACTTTACTTTCAGTGCTATACTTCTTCTTCCGGGGTTACAATCTATCGATTGGTTTGCAGCAACTTGACTCTTCTTCTCCACTCCTCCCTGTCTTCCGCGATCCTTTTCATTTCCCAGTATGTCTCGCACTCCATGTCCGCCATTACGTCCTCCATGTGCTCCTTTCTCGGCCTGCCTCTGTGATTTGTGCCCTCGACTGAGCCTTCAACAATGGTGTTTAGAAGGCTTTCATGCCTGATAAGGTGCCCCATAAATCTGGCCCTCCTCGTAGATATAGCTATCGTTAATGTTCTTTTTTCGTTTAGCCTACGAAGCACCTCCTCATTCGCGATATGGTCTCGCCATAAAATTTGCAGCATTCTCCTGTAGCACCACATCTCAAAGGCCTTTAGTTTCTTTTTGTCACTTTCATGTATGCACCAAGTTTCGCAGCCATACAGCAGTATACTCCATACCAGTGTTTTAAGCATTCGTTTTCTTATTTTCATGTCAATATTATTTTATTCAAACATTTTGGATTTTTTGTTGAATGCCACTCTTGCAAGATGTATTCTGGTAGAGATTTCTTGTGCCGATTTTCCATCTTGTGTAATCGCACTACCAAGGTATGGGAAGGACTTGACGTTCTTTAGAGTTACCCCCTCTAGGACGACATTGGCTAGGGTTTCTTCCCGGCTGGCCACCATAGTCTTCGTCTTTGCCTTGTTTAGCTTCATATTGTATTCTTTCAAAACATTCTGCATTGTAACCAAAGATTCAAGCAGTTCTTCTTCGCTTTCCCCGATCAAGGCTATATCATCAGCATATCTTATCATGTCTATTTTTTGTCCATGTATTCTTACACCTCTTGTGTTTCTGAGGGCTTCCCTCATTTCATTTAGAGCAAACTGAATATACAGGTTGAACAGGACTGGAGAGAGTGAGCATCCTTGTCGAACTCCTGATTTAATTTTTGCTCGTTCTTCAGCGTTACCGCACCTGATGACAGCCGTCTTCTTTATACAATGCCATAATAATTCGTCTATCTTTGTATTTCAGTCCTGCCTTTTTGAGTATTTCAAACAATTTTTTCCATGACACTTTATCGAACGCCTTTTCCAGGTCTATGAAGGCTAAGTATGTGGTTTTATACAAAGTACTATAATCCAGTGAACTTGGCTCATACTTGTAAATTGAACTAGCTACCTACAGCGCTTACTCGTCATCAGTGACATTGCCTTCTTATGAATTTCTGTGCAGAGTAAGCCTGTCCATAAGTGTATCTACTCCGGCCAGGATCATTGTTATAGTATGTATAAGCGTCAGAGAGAGGATGAGGGGGGGTTGTTAGCCGTTATTAACGCGTAGGCTATTTATAACCTCATAGGGGCACACAACAAAGACCCAGCTTGTGTGCTCCAAATTGACAATAGACCATTGTTTAATATGGAGGGGATATTTAGGTATGCCTACCTACTTCCATAATACATAGTATTCATAATTAACCCAGGACCCCTATTTAAAATACACATACGGTATGCCCATAATTTTTAGGTGCCCATTCCACCAACCGGCTAGGGCTATTTCCAAAAACGGTGACGTGGTAGCAGACATTCAAGACTTAGGTGGCGTCCACCGACCTCGCATTGCAGATTGCAAATGACATTGACGGAAATTAGAAATTTTCTTTTTATGAAATCTATTAAAATGTTTGTACTTAACATGTCCCATGACGCCATTTTTTAATTTTAGTTTGTTTGTTTGTGATTTTACTGTATGATCATTGATCAATTTTAACTATGGCGTAGAGGAAAATAAATATTTCCGTCAATTCTGTAATGCGAGGTAGGTGGAAACCCCGCCTTAGTCTTGAATGTCTGCTACCACGTCACTGTTTTTGTAAATAGCCCTAGCCGGTCGATGGAATGGGCGCCTAAGGCAGAGATTTACACATATTTGGTTAAGAGTGTACAGTCCGTAGGAAATTAGCAGCCCGAAAATTTGTACTTTTTATTTTTTATTTAAGTAACTAAGCAAGTTATTACAGATTTGGCTCATTTAAGTTGTAGAAGACTACTTCATGCATCATATAATAAGATATTTTCAATTTTCGAAATTGTGGTTTCCTCATAAACACGATTTTACGCGAAAAGTTATTGTATATAAATTGTATTATCGTGTTTATGAAAAAACTACAATTTCGAAAATTATTATACATAAATTATTATACCCTATGATGCTTGAATTAGCGGGCAGATTTAGTGGATTATAACATTAAAAAACATTATTATTTTTGATTCCCATTTTTATCAAGTAAGTTCATTTAATTTTTTTTAATTTTTTTAAAATCCGCTCTTGCCTACACTCTTAACAAAAAACCACCGAGTCATTTTATTAATAATAAACATCTTATATTTACTTGAGAGACATACGACTAGAAAGTATTTTTCTGTTTAACCCACGTCCAAAAAATCAATACCATTTTCAATGTACAGTGGTACATAGTTGGCCATAACAAAAACAACAGTTAGGTTAACTTCAATAATCTATTTATAAACGTACATTGGCCCTATTTGTAAAGAACCGGCCCGAGTTTACTCGAACATGCTTTCCAATTTATAAAGAAGTAGATATAGACATGTGTAATTTCATAGGAAATTATTTCCCTATGGTTAAATTTCAGATCCCTCGAGGGGGGGGGGGGGGTCCACCTCAATATATTAAAAACCTCTTAAAACTTAATTGCATATTCTGGAACGAACAGACAAATACATTGTATCAAAAGTACAACAATGACACATGGCACGTAATGTATTGGAGCGTGAATTTTCCATAATTTCTCAAAAAATTATTTTTTGCACAGCAGCAAATATGTTTTTGGGAATGCAACCTGTCCGTTTTTGTTACCCTATTGAACATATAAAACATGCCTGAAGGTAGAAATCCTCGATAGAAAGGTTTCGCAGAAGAATTATTTTTTAGTCATTTTTCATGAAAATTGAGTTATTTTTATTTTTTTACAACCAGAAGCAAACTTTCAAGGGGCAATCGACCCCCCGCATTTTATCAACATTAATAACAACTACAATATATGTGAATTTAAAAGAAATCGTTGGAGCCGTTTTTGAGAAATAATTTTTTTAGACGTTTTTTTGGAGTTTTTGAGAATAAAACCCCCCAAATTGTGTTAGCCCCAAATATAAAAAAAAAATGGTTCTGAGGTATGATTTTTGTGAACCTACATGCCATATTTCATCAAAATCGACCGGGTAGTTTGCCCGGAAATCGATGTACAGACAGACAGACATACAGACATACAGGCATACAGACAGACAGACATACAGACAGGTATACAGACATACACACAGACAGAGCGACATACAGACATTTCGTAAAAACCACTTTTTTGGGTTCCTGGTACCTCAAAACGTGTAAATCCGTTGAAATCTCGGAATCGAAAATTTCGACCATCACAAAGCTTTCCTTATACTACGTATAAATTGGAAAGCTAAAATACAGATATAAAGACCTATATAAATAAATCTGATTCTAAAACTATGAGTAGGCTATGCAGGAAACAACTGAAATTTATTCATTCTGATTTCTGTTCCTAGCAATTTTTTTAATAACTGCCTTAAACCCAGAGTAGCTCTTCGGGACTACATCTAGCCTAACATAAAGACGATGCTCATTTAATTAATTTCATTTCATTTATAAAAAGATCATTAGTGTGAGCAGTACCTACATCTCGTATTTCCTTACCGAGGTATTTCCAAGCGTGGTGGGACCAGTCCTTTCTCTTAAATTATGCCGACAGTTTAAGAAAATAAAAAATCATTAGTGACTTGGTCCACAGCAGTTATAATGCTATCTCAGCTGCTCAGCTGCCTCTCTTCGGGTGGTCCATCGATACAATCTGCAGCTGAAATAGACAGCAGTCAGCAGCTATGTGTTTTTGAGCAGGGGGGGGGGGCTGGCTAGCAGGAGTCGGACGGACGCCTCAATTAATGGGCCAAGTTTTTTTTTCAACGGGAAATCGCTGGCACTACAGACATTTCGAGATGTTGACAGATTATGCAGGAAATAAATTAGCTGTGACTTAACAACTGTCTAACTTTTAGAATTCTAAATCCATAATCAAACAACTGCCCAGTCTCCCAAAATATTGTCTGCTCGTTATATTTGCTTTCTTTTTTATATTAGTACCTACGTTGGTACGATTATAAGGAAGTGATGGTCGAAATTGTCGATTTCAAAATTCAATGGATTTACGCCTTATAAAGAATAGAAAGAAAATTGTCTTTATTTCAATATGGGTGAATTTTGACCTGACGTCACTGGAGGTGAGATAAGATAAGATAGGTCAGACCAACACATTACCAAACAGCAATAGTGGTAGGGCACGCAATGCGTGAATTTTCTATCATTTTTTCAAAACAAATTTTTTGCACAAAACCAAATAGTTTTTTGGGAAAGCAACCTGTCCGGTTTCGTTACTCAATTTAACACCTGAAACATGTCTGAAGGTAGAAATCATCGATTGATAGGTTTCGCAGAAAAATTATTTTTTAGTAATTTTTCATTTATATTTAGTTATTTTTATTTTTTTACCCCCAGAAGCAAACTATCAAGGGGCAAGCGACCCCCCGCATTTTGTCAACATTAATAACGACTACAATATATGTGAATTTAAAAGAAATCGTTGCAGCCGTTTTTAAAGAATAATTTTTTTGGAGTTTTTTTAGAATAACCCTCCCCCCCCCCCAAATTGAGTTAGCTCAAAGTAAAATAAAAACGGTTCCAAGGTATGATTTTTGTAAAACTAAACTAAATTTCATCAAAATCGACCAAGTAGTTTGCCCGGAAATTGACGAACAGACAGACAGACAGACATTTCGTAAAAACCAATTTTTTTGGTTCCTGGGACCTCAAAACGTATAAAAAATCCGTTGAAATCTCGGAATCGAAAATTTGGACCATCACAAAGCTTTCCTTATACTACGTATAAATTGGAAAGCAATAATCCAATCTTGTACTATAAGTTATTACAAATTTAACTGAAAAAGAAAATAAAAGATTAAAATACACAAACTGAAAACTTAAAGGCACACAACATTTACTCACCATACATACGCATAACAACGTGACAAGTACCTACCCTTAAATTTCTTTTTAAAGTTTAAAAACTTTTTCTCAGGAACCAAACGATATGTCTGTCTGCAGCTATGTCTGTCTTAGGGCAAACTACTCGACTGATTTTGCTACAATTAGGCAAACAGGTTCAGATCAATCATATCTCGGGTCTATTTTTTTAATATTGGGCTAAATCAATATATAGATTGGTGGAGGTTTAGAACCAAAAAAACACATTAAGATAGGTATTAATTTCCATGATTGCAGGGCAGATTCAAACATAAACTTTGACCAAAGAATAGTCCGCAACTCCAAAATTTCCAGCATAATTAAATTAATAAATTATTGTTATTCTCTTTGCGAAAAAACTTTCAAATTTTTAATAATTCGTTTATACAATAATAAGTTTTTTCAATCTATTTGTTTTATTTTCTCGAAAATTCGAGAATTTCGCCAATGGGACGCACCCCACCAATGAGAGGAGAGTATTTTCCTACATTGCTTGTAAAACCGTCATTGTTAGATTTCTAAAGGAAAGTCATCCATTGTGAAAATGTGTTACAAAAAAATTGACTAATAGCTCAGAAAACTATGATTTATTTTTAATTTTGTTTCATTTGCAGTCGGCAAGTAGGGGAAAATTTTTTTCCAAGCACCCACAAACCAAACTTTATGTTATGGCCTAGAAACAAGATTTTAAAACAAGGCTGAGAAAGAATGCTGGAAATAAATTTAGAACGAGGCATTTCTTTTTATCGGGTCGTTTGTAAAAAGGAATGCGGGGGAATCAAGTTTAACATTTTTCTCTTCTTGAAACGCGGGGGGGGGGGGGGTCAGGGGTGAGGGAAGAGAATTATAAACTTTAGGTCAATCCCTTAACCTATTTCTAAATTTTTAGTTACAAATCGTAATCCTATATGCCAACTATACCCAGGGACGGATTTAGCTTTTGTGCGGATATAGGCACTGCCCTTGACGCGGACATTAATAATTATTGTATGTATAGTGGGGGGGGGGGGGGTAGTTCACTAATATAAACACTATTTCTTTTTTAAATGTTTAAAATCAAAATAACCTACTTTCTTATCCTTAACTAAAATGTTATATATAATTATTTTAATGTTTTTTTTTACATAATATGAACAAAAAAAAAATTTCAAGTTACCCGTGGCGCGGAATGTCCGAGCACGCGTATAATATAGGCATTTGCCTCAGTTGCCTACTGGTAAATCCACCACTGCAGTACTACCATGAGCGAAGCCAGAGCGGTGCAGGGGGATACCCCCCCCCCCCCTAAAGATTTGACTCGTTAGCACTAGATAGAATTGATGGATTTCCTTTGATGAATTTACACAATATAAACAAGTGCGGGGAATAAAATATATATATATAATAGATAAAATTGTATATTGTTTTTAACAAAGGTTATTTCAAATAAACTCGGGACTACAGTCCAAGCTACGCCCATGTCTCTTACTTCATTGCAACGTAGCCTACTAGAAATTATTGAAGTATTATTGTCCCTAAGCAATTTAGGGAAGTTAGGTAGGGGGTAGCATTTCTCACCGCTCTCAGTTCATACGGGAGTTTTATAAGGTATGCGAATCCTTGATGAATAGGTTCCAGTCGCTCACACTTGGCTGTGCCTGGTGCTGACCTTTCCAGGTTTCCCCATTGCCTCGTTTTGTACTTGTGGGTGTCCTCATTTTGCTTAAATTTCCGCCACATCTCAGGCCTTAAAATATGTAAAATAATATACATATATATACATAATAAAATATATCATACAATTTTGCACCATTGCCATTAAGTTTTACCAATAGATCAAAAAACTTTCTTTAAACTACCGTATAAATAAGCTGAATTGGCAAGCAAAACCATTAAAACCCCATTTAAATAGCCTTGCCATCACGATACTGTGTGTAGCAACAATTTGGGGAGGCCAGAAATTTCTGGATAATGTCGGTTGCCAAGCAGAATGTTTACGGGATGTCTCTCATCATATGGGTTTTTGAAAGTTTGAACTTTGGCCCCTCACTCAGTCGCTGCCCCCCCCCCCCCCCCAAGTCCAAACTTTGAGTGTTGTTTATAATCTCAATCAACATGTTTAATCTGCTACAAGGGGATTCCCCTGAATTCGGAGATTTGTGACGTATTTTAGGGGGCTCGGTTTCAATGATAAACGATCAGCTGCCGCCAGTTTTGGGAAGACTATATAGTATCGGCTAAATGAGTGAGGGAGTTGCTTAAGTCTGTGCACTTATCTTGAGTATTTGAAAGGTGCATTTAAAATCTTCTTCTTCTTCTGGGTATACAGTCCTTGATGGGCTTTTGTCTGATCGAAAACACTCCTGCATTCATCTGGGTTTTGAACAGCGCTCCACCGCCTACGGACTTCCAACTCATCCTTCCAGTATAAATTCAAAATAGGTTCTTGAAAACGGTTTGTTGCATTACTGTTGAAACGCTACTATAAGGAAAGCTTTGTGGTGGGATGAATGTTTACTATTTAAATTTAAATATATCATTTAAACGGATTTACACATTTTGAGGCCCTAGAAACAAAAAAGTAGTTTGTACAAATGAGGACCAAACTTTCAAAACGTCACAAATCCATGAAAATTAAAAATTGATTTTATCATCGACTGTCTATCTTGAAGATGAGTTGAATCAGGATTGCTAATCAAAACAAAAACAAAAAAAATTTAACCCAGTCTTCTGAAGGTTCAAAATCGTATATTCCCGTTATAATAAAGCCGAAATAATTATGTTTTTCGTGTTTCCTGAACATTTTATGGAAAAATGGATTAGTGCCGTTCCGAAAGTTTGCTTCTCAAATTTTCTATCAGTCTGTAGCTGCATGCCTGCTCTCCAGAATTTTGTGAAAATTTTACATTTAGGTTAACAAATTTGTTCTCTATGTGTTATTTTTCCAGTTTTTCGAAAACATCATTCCCAAAAAAACGCCACAACGATTTCTTTAAATTCACGTAGCCTCTATTGTAGTATTGTATAGTAGTTAGTTTCACGGCCTAAAACATAAAAAAAAATCTATTATAAAAATTCCTAAAAAGTAACTATTTTTCTGCGGGAGGAACCCCTTTATTGTTGCTTTCTAACTTCAGGTATGCCTTTAGAGATAAATAGAGTAACACAACCAAATAGGTCAAGGAAGGATACAGGGGGGGGGGGGAGGTAGCTCCCCCCCCCAAAATTTGGTAAATCTATTGTAAATTAAGTTATTACGCTCTAATTTAGTCGTTCCTACATATGTTTTTCCTATTTTGACCCTCAGCCCCCCCCCCCCATATGGGCTGGACCCGTCCCTGAAATAGGCTGATTGGAAGGTTTTCAGTTTTGATGTAAAAAGTTATTTTAAGAAATTGCGGATTATACCTTTATTAATGTGTAGTACTGCATTGGTCTATCCATTCTAGACTATGCAATGAGCCCATCGATTACTCCAGTGCGTTAGGATAGGCAAAATCTATAGTTAATGGTAACCCTATACGAAAAGGCTGAGACTGCTGAACATATCATCTGCTCGTGTCCGGCAGTAAAGAACAGACGGCTGCTAGCAACGTCCTCTTGGTTTCTATCACCAAGGGAGGCTTGCCAGTTGGCCCCTGGGCAGTTGTGCAGGTTTTTACGGGACCTGCTGACTGACCAGGACTAAAAGTACGGGGATTCACAATAGATCTTTAAGGTCAAAGTGAGCCAAGCTCAAGTAGCAGCATCGCCCCATTACTAATCTAATCTAATCTAACCCTATACGACAATTATTCTCAATGGAACTAGGCTAAGTACTATACTTAGTTTAGCCGTGCCTTCTTCTAAGCGTCAATTGCTAGCGTCATTTCCTCTCTAGTAACTCTTGGCAACGCCAAGCAGTCATGCAAATAATAAACTAAAGCCCGACTTAACTCAATAACTGAATAAGGCAGCGCCTTGGTCACGGTCCCCGTCCAATGTAATTGAATGCTAACTTAGTGCCAGTCCGGCAAATTGTTCCATTAGCTATCTGCCATTTAAGTTGAACAAGCGAGAAGACAGTATCTGCGACCTAGCTGGTTCGCAAGGTTGCGACCTTGCAGATGAGCGCCTTTCATTGCTTTGGCATATTTAGGTTACTACCTGCTACTTAGGCCCTCTTCAGATGAAGCAACTGAATAAATAAATAGTAATTGTAATTAGAGGGATAGACAGGACCTCTGCAGTCCGGTCACGGCGATTTGGGATTATTATAATACCGGGGTTTATTCAATTGAAACAAATGAATGCAAAATGCGCGGGAAATTCAAATTGATAAATTAATCCTCGGCTATATTTTTGGTGAGTTTTAAATTTGTTCCACCTTCTTCTTCAAGTTTCAGCCGGCTGGCTGGTTGGCAGCAACGTGTGGCATCGATGCCTCCACTCCTCTCGATCCTGGCACGCCCTGTTCAGCTCCACATATGTATTGGCCCCTATATCCCGCTGTTTTAAGAGTTATTAAAGGCAGGGTCTCAAAGTCATCGAACAATTAGGGCGGAGACCATTGTCAGGGGACGGGGCGGCGTTTTGGGAGTGGGTGCTACTCCCATCATCAGGCTAAGTCCTGATAAAGACTGATGGTTTCTGGACGATTGACGCATTGCTCTTGTATTCTACTCTGAATTATTAAGTAAATCCGATTCCCTCGAGGATTCGAACTACCGTTCTCCCGATTGAAATGTAAGCTCTCTAACCACTCAACCTCGGTCCTCGCCTAAATACACGTGCTATTTGTTTATTTTGGGGTCAACAGCCTTAGTTAGCTAAACTAATCTAGGGAGCAGACCCAGACAGATGAATAAGCACAAATGAATAAGCACACATTACAATATACATACTGTATGTCCATATGGATTTTTTTTACGGGGGGGGGGGTGTTTCAGAAATTTAATTGGATATTACATAGTAGTTATTATTTTTCCTCTCTATCTCCTATCTCTATCCTCTACTATCAAGCCATTTCATTTCGGGGGGGGGGGGGGTTTGACCCCCCCCTCTTGGCTATGGCCTTGCATATGTCCTACCCGCAGTGGCGGATTTACCAATAGGCAACAGAGGCAAATGCCTATATCCGCGCGCGCAAATTAAAGATTTTTTTTTGTGTTTGCATGTTATGTAAACAAAATTAAAATTATTATCAGATACCGGTATTATATGTTATTATTATATAATTACTTTTTGTTCAGTTGGTACTCCATGTAAGCAGTGGACCTGATGTTACAGGCTGTGGCAGCCTGACCTAATAGGATGGCTCTAGTGCTAAAGAATACGGAGTGTGTGGACTGTTGTACGACTCACGGTATAATGAAGTGATGAGACAAAATTACTAACAGCCATTAGCCAACAGGGTACAAACACAATACTGAAAAACTACACTATCTTATAAACTAAGTATATCGACTCTGGATGTCATGAGGCTCACCCTGCCACCAAGGGTCGTTCTCCGGTTCACTCTATTATATTTATATATTTTAATTTTATTTCTGTGTTCTATGTAAGTCCCGTGGCTGGAGACCGTTATCAATATGGCTGCTAGTGTAGCCTGCACAAGATAAGTACGCAATTTGGTGGGGAAAATAGCCTGCACAAGCTAAGAACAGAGTTTTTGACCGGGTCCAGGTATCCGTTCGGCTATGCTGCAATGTGTAAGACTTCGATATTTTTTGCGTTGGTACTTATCTCTGATGGTTGGATTATTGTTAACGGGTGCCTCGTAAGGCATATTATGGCTCCCGCCGCTCCAGTTAATATATTTCTATGGTATCACCTGATTAGGCTTTGTTTGTAATTTAATAAATAATAATATAATAAACACCCCCCCCTCCCCCACTATGCATACAATAATTATTAATGTCCGCGACAAGGGCAGTGTCTTTCAAAAAATAAATAAAATATAATATAATATAAAATAATCCGGACAAACCCAAATCCGGCCCTGCCTACGCGTACTGTATATGCATTGAAGATAATATGGCTGCAAAAAATTCAATTGGAATATTTCGCGACAAAAAAAAAGATAATAAATGGGAAATTAATGTTATTAGACTAATGATGTAATTTAAGAGTGGACATAGTCAGATGATTGATGATAGGCTATGAGCAGGTATACCGTATGCAAATATCTCTTGGCTACCGGTCAACCCATATGGAGTCTAGCCGGGGATATATAACATTCGCGAAATTACCTTCCTCTATATTAGGTTATCGCGTTAATACTTGCAGCATATACAATATCATTGGCGTAAATAGGGGGGTTTAGCCCCCCCCCCAGGTCCACCCCAAGCCCCCCCCCCCAGGATTTTTGGTGATAAAGACGTTGTGGAGGTTAAAGGCATGGTATCCATAATAATGAAAGGGAAATTAATCTTTGGTATGGTTATTTTACATGAAAATTGACCAAGTACTTTCAAAAAAATGTGTTACCTACTCAAAATGCTTAAAACCCCAATACTTCAGAGCTATTTTTCCCAAATTTTTCTCCGGGGGAGACCCCCGGGCCCCCCCTCAATGCTAGGTTTATTCGTCGTTATAATATCTCAATGGTACTGCCTGCAAACATTGGCGTAAATAGGGGGGTCCTGGGCCCAGGAGCACCCGTAGCCCCTCCCCAGGATTTCTGGTGACAAAGACGTTATGTAGGCGAAAGGCCAATACAATCCACAGTAACGAAAGGGAGATTAATTTTTGGTATGCTTATTTCACATGAAAAAAAATCAACATATTGTCCAAGTACTTTCAAAAATTTATTACTCAAAATGCCTAAAACCCCAATATTTCCAACCTATTTTTTCAAAATTTTTCTACGGGGGAGACCCCCCGGGCCCCCCTCAGTGGTACGTTTATTCGTCAGCAAAATCTCAACTGTACTGCTTGCAAAATGCGTACAACCTCCCTAATTTGAGCCTACCCATCAATTTGTTTTCTCCGGGGGAGACCCCCGGGCCCCCCTTTCTCCAGGGTCGGATATTCGTAAAACCTCGCTAATTTGGGCCCATTTATCATTTTTTTTTCTCCGGGTGAGACCCCCAGGCTCCCCTTTCTCCAGGGTATATTATGTGTAAACCCTCACTAATTTGGGCCCAATTATCGACTTTTTTCTCCGGGGGATCAAAGTCTTGGGGTCCTAATGCGCCCCCCCCCCAGAAATTTTGGGCCCAGTTTCAGAATTATTTTTCTGAATAAATTAATCTGAACCGGATTTTTGTACTGCTGGTCTAGCATCAAAGTAATCCGGTATGCCCTAAATAAACCCCAATGACAACAAATCTACTTACACGACTAAGAGCGTATTAAAAATTAAAATCACAAGTTGTTTTTCAACAGAGATTATTTGCTGCAAATCCTATGCGCAGCCGCTATATTTTTTCGGTCTGTTTTTACTGTTGTTGTTTGGTTTGGAGCTTTTAATCCCGTTTTTAAATGGCTTGAATACTTCCCAGGTGAAGTAATTCTATTCCGTTGGGTTATATTTTTTCTTTACATTATCTACATGAAAATGGGCGAAATAGTTTTGTGGAAATTTAATTTACGGTATAGGCCCTGCCGGTCTGTGGCTTTTTTGTTTCTCAATAGAAAACTTGGTAATCTAACCGAAATTATAGGATCTAAAAAAATAGACTTTGTGGGATTCGAACCGACGATCTATGCCTATATGGAATACGCTCTTCCAGTGAACATGTCGACCGCAGGTGATGACGAAACGTTTGGAAGTAATGCCTTTAGACCGACCAGATTTTCCTGCTTCATCATTTTACAAGTATCTTAAATAAAATAAATAATATAATATTATATGAAAATAAATGGCTTATAAATGGTCTTCGATGGCATAGCGGTAGCTTGTTCGTACTTGTGCGAGTCTACACATAATGCGATCGGTGACCTGTCGTAACTCAACACAGGTACTACCAACAGAGGCGACTAAAGAGGTTATTCGGATGCATTCATTGAATTGTTTGTACGCGAATAATCTTAAAAATAAATTAAAAGAGCCGGTCCGAGTTTACTCGAACATGCTTTCCAATTTATCAAAATTAGTAGATAGAGAAAATGAGTAATTTCATGGTAAATAATTTTCCTATGGTTAGATTTCCTATGTCTCGGGGGGGGGGGGGGGGGGTGGTTGTCCACCTGACGTCACTGGAGGTGAGGTAAATTCTAGATAGGTCAGTCAGACCAACACATTACATTACCACACAGCAATACTGGCAGGGCACGCAATGCATTTGAGTGTGAATTTTCTATAATTTTTTTCAAAAAAACATTTTTTTTCTCAGAAAAGCAAATAGTTTTTAGGGAAAGCAACCTGTCCGGTTTCGTTACTCAATTTAACACCTAAAACATACCTGAAGTTAGAAATCATTGGTAGAAAGGTTTCGCAGAAAAATTATTTTTTAGTAATTTTTCATGAAAATTTAGTTATTTTTATTTTTTTACCCCCAGAAGCAACCTATCAAGGGGCAAGCGACCCCCCGCATTTCGTTAAAATTAATAACGACTACAATATATGAAAATTTAAAAGAAATCGTTGGAGTCGTTTTTGAGAAATAATTTTTTTAGACGTTTTTTTGGAGTTTTTTGAGAATAAACCCCCCCCCCCCCAAATTAAGTTAGCCCCAAATAAAAAAATTACTCCGAGGTATGATTTTTGTGAACCTATATGCTAAATTTCATCAAAGTCGGCTGAGTAGTTTGCCCGGAAATCGATGAACAGACAGACAGAGCGACAGACAGACAGACAGACAGACAGACAGACAGAGCTACAGACAGACATTTCGTAAAAAACACTTTTTTGGGTTCCTGGGACCTCAAAACGTGTAAATCCGTTGAATTCTCGGAATCGACAATTTCGACCATCACAAAGCTTTCCTTACATACTACGTATAAATTGGAAAGCAATAAAATCGCCCCGTGTGAATGGAACCTAACAGACAGCTGTATAAGGTGCTACAGTGCTAACTGTCTTATCTAACGGCTGTTATCAGCTAATATTGTTATGTTTCGAACTCATTAGCACTGGGTGTGGTTAGAGCAGATGTTACCTTGTTGAGAGCTGCGTTAAAGAGTTGTTACCCTTCAAAGTTTGATACATTCAATTGCTTAGGTGTAAATAGGTAACTACCTGGTACTGTTTGTCGGTACCAGCCTACCAATAATCGGTTCCCAATATCTGTTTCGCGGAACCTAAATTAGTCACTTGTAACTTTTAGGAGGCCAGGCGGAGCACGCTTCAATCTCCTACTTGTGGTTAATTCACGGACGCCGGCAATCCAGACTTTCGCGCCAGTTATCGAAAAGAAAGCTCCGAAGTATTCAATGTGCAAGCTCCATACGCCAGACAGACATTTCGTGAAAACCTCTTTTTTTGGTTCCTCGTTCCTGTGGACTCTTATCGGTAGATGGTTAAACCATGCTTTCGCCTGTTCTACAATATTATAGTACGTCAATGGTAAGCTCCTGCTTGTTCATTATCACATATATAACCGGTGTAGGTTGACATCGAGGACGCATACCAGTTGGTCAACGGTCAAAAATTCGGCAGCAGTTTTGAAGGTACAAATTGCCTCTATGATCGTCAGTCATCGATAGAAGAGGCATTAAAAGAAGAAGAAGAGTGATGACTGAAGAGGTCAATAGGATCTTATTCAACTACGGTAGGAATGGGTTTGTATTACACAAATTGACAGACCGAACAACAACCAACCTTTTTTGGTTCCTCTGGACTCATTTCTGTAAATGGTTAAGCCATGCTTTCACCTCTTATATTGCGTCAATGGTGAGCCTGTCTCAGCTTGTCCATTATCGCATATAACCGGTGTAGGTTGACATCGAGGACGTATAAATAAATTAATGTTGACTTTTTTTGTTCTATTACTAAGCCAACGTAGCGGAGTTAAGGCTATAAAGCCCTCTCTTACATTCAACTAGGAAGGCTTGGGACCACCTGCTTTACATACCCTCCGAAGCATGGCCAGAAAATGTAGAAAGTGCAGGACTCGAACCAACAACCTTTCGGGTGAAAGTCAGAGTCCGTACCACTACTCTACATATCTTGACTATTGATATTTACGTAGAGGCCTACCAGTTTGCCAACGGTCAAAAATTCAGCAGCCGTCTTGAAGGTCCAAATTGCCACGATGATCGTCAACCGTCAAAGGTGACTGTAGAGGTCAATCGGATCTAATTCAACTACGGTAGGAATAGGTTTGAATTTCACAGGAAAAAGCACCTACAGTATGTAAGAGCGCTCTGTAGAATATTCATTTTCAGTGGAAGATCATTTCAGTATTTTCCTTTTACCTCTGGGTCCCCAGGAGAGCAATTCTTGTTTCATTTTACAAATAGCTCGCATTATCATTAGCATTTCAGAGTTTTCCTGTGGGCAAATTTGCATATTTCATATGCATTTTTATGCAGCAGTATTTGTTTTTGTCCCATAACAGCTTGCCTTTGTTTCCCTGAGATTATGGCACATGCTGTCGCTGCTATCTTTTGTATTTTCTCTTTTACCCTTTGTTTGAATTGGGGAAGTGTTGAGCATGTTCCTCGGGGATGTAATTGATGAAATGATAACAGAAGCGATAACAGAACCTCTTCTTTATCTACCTTGTCTGTACCCCCTTCAAGGTGTCAAGGGACTCCCAATTCATACATAACACAATCGCTGTTGTTAGCACGATTTTTGTTTGGGCATGGGCGCTGGACCTGGAGGGCATGTTCCACGGGGAAGTAATGGATGAAATGAGAACACAAGCGATTTTTTTACTTCCTCTTTTTTATCTACCTTGTCTGTACCCCCTTCAAGGTGTCAAGGGACTCCCAGTTCATACATAACACAATCGCTGTTGTTCGCACGATTTTTGTTTGGGCATGGGCGCTGGACCTGGAGGGCATGTTCCACGGGGAAGTAATGGATGAAATGAGAACACAAGCGATTTTTTTACTTCCTCTTCTCTATCTATCTTGTCTGCACCCCCTTCAAAGCGGTCAAGGGACTCCCAATTCATACATAACACAATCGCTGTTGTTCGCACGATTTTTTGCTGTGTGTGGTTGCTGGATGTGAAGAGCATGTTTGTCGGGGGTGTGATTCATATAATTATAACACAAGTGGTGTTTTACTACTACTCCTTCTTCTTCTTTATCTACCTTGTTAGTACCCCTTTCAGGGTGTCAAGAGACTCCCAAGTCATACATAACACAATCTCTGTTGTTGGCACTTTTTTTTTTCTTAAGCATGGGCTCTGGCAATGGAGAAAAATGAAGCAATAAGTTTCAATCAGAAAAAACGTTGCATTTTAATTATAAAACGTCACTGAGTTGAGTTAGACATTACAGCAGAAACATTACGGTAAGTTGACTGAGGCATACTTACTGTGCAAGTGTTACGTCATCAACATCTTACAAATGATTTAAATACAAATACAGGTAACCCTGAATTTGTAAGATGACTTACTGTCAACTACAATGACATGTCAACTTACTATTATTTTGGGTTTGAGGTATAGCTCAACTTAGTGTAATTTGTATGTAGCAGGGCTTGTTTTTGTTTTTGTAGTACACGCAGCTCCGCTTGCTTTCTGTATTTTCTCTTTTTCCCTTTGTTTGGATTGTGGAATTGAAGGTTATGTTCCTCGGGGATGTAATTGATGATATGATAACAAGAGAGAGTTTTTTTTGCAGTTTAATATTGTTGGCTGTCTGTGTACAAATGCTCTCTCCAGAGATTTTCTGCATAGATACCAAATACTGTATCCAGTGGCGGAGCTTTTTATTTGTTTATTTTTAAGCGACTTCGGCGGCAAGGTGGTAGCGTGCTTGTTCTTGTCTTGTGCGAGTCTCTACACACCTTGCGATCGACGTGAAGACTGTTGAAGATAATTAGTTTTATTAAGTTATTAATTATAATTTATTATTCAAATAAAGGCGCTAATAGTCTAGTGTCAGTGGCCCTGTGGGCTTATAGTCTGTGGTTAGAGACAAAATGTAAATATTAAGAACCGGTCCGAGTTTACTCGAACATGCTTTCCAATTTATAAAGAAGTAGATATAGACATGTGTAATTTCATAGGAAATAATTTCCCTATTTCAGATCCCTCGAGGGGGGGGGGGGGGGGTCCACCTCAATATATTAAAAACCTCTTAAAACTTAATTGCATATTCTGGAACGAACAGACAAATACATTGTAACAGTAGTACAACAATGACACATGACACGTAATGTATTGGAGCGTGAATTTTCCATAATTTCTCAAAAAATTATTTTTTGCACAGCAGCAAATGTGTTTTTGGGAATGCAACCTGTCCGTTTTTGTTACCCTATTGAACATCTAAAACATGCCTGAAGGTAGAAATCCTCGATAGAAAGGTTTCACAGAAAAATTATTTTTCATGAAAATTGAGTTACTTTTATTTTTTTACCCCCAGAAGCAAACTATCAAGGGGCAAGCGACCCCCCGAGTTTTGTTAAAATTAATAACGACTACAATATATGTGAATTGAAAAGAAATCGTTGGAGCCGTTTTTGATAAAAAAATTTTTTAGACGTTTTTTTGGAGTTTTTTGAGAATAAAACCCCTCCAAATTGAGTTAGCCCCAAATAAAAAAAATGTTTCCGGGGTATGATTTTTGTGAACCTATATGTTTGCCCGGAAATCGACGAACAGACAGACAGAGCGACAGACAGAGCGACAGACAGACAGACATTTCGTAAAATCCACTTTTTTGGGTTCCTGGGACCTCATAACGTGTAAATCCGTTGAAATTTCGACCATCACAAAGATTTCCTTATACTAGGCCTACGTATAAATTGGAAAGCAAAAATATAAGAAAATGAAAGAAAATGACTAGACGTTTTATTTAATTTAATTAATTAATATATAATAATAGTAACTAGACACAAGTGCCTATAAGGCCATTAGGTTACTTAGTGAGGCGATTGAAGAAGTTAACCGGATACATTCATTAAATTGTTGTATGCGATTAACCTTTTTTATTGTAATGTATTATAATAATGTAAATTTGAAGAGAGTTATGGGTGAAATTGGCACCCTTTCTGACAAAGACCGATTTACGGTGGCCTATATTTTTATTATCAATTTTGTTTAACTGGATAATATTTATTTTAACTAAATTTGTCTCATTTTGGGGCCCCTCGGGGCATTTGAAAGGGGGTCGTGACCCCTCTGTGGATCCACCACTGGCTGTATCTGTCACCTAACTTATATATAAAGCCTTTGGCACGGTTAAGAAACAGAAACTAACCTACTGAGTTAATGAAATTATATACTTGAATTTGAAACTGGACATTTTGAGTTTAGGTAACTTTTGTGTTTTCCCCTTATAAGAAGACGTCATTGCCAACTCGACCCCCATCTTCTTATGAGAGCTGAATATTATTATAAGACCTAATTTTAAATTGAACTACAGTTTATAAGTGAATGTTTTATCGTCTGATGACGCCAAATCTTTTTATTATAGTAAACCATATGGGCTACGCTACCTTGACTAAATTTTATTGAGGCGCACTTTTTTTTTATTCTCTCCCCCACCTGTCAGGTGGAGGGATGCTGGATGTGCTCCCAGGGGGGCAAAAGTCAGATTCCCCTTCACCCCCTGCCCCGATTAAAAATTCAACACACGTACTGGGCGTTTCGATAAAACCCTGGTAAAGAGTTTCATCAAAATGCCCTCCAAATATTTTCATGCCCACGACAATGCAAGCTTTCTTGCTCCCCTTATTTATAACGCTTTCCCCCCCACTATTTCAACATTTTAATATCCAATCGGACACCCCCCACTACGCGTTTTTTACAAGGTTTGTTTGTTGTACACCGCTGGGTTTCAACATTTCTGCTTTAAGCAACCCTGTCAGCCTGGCAGGGGGAGTGAGCCCATTTATTAACTTTAGGCACCCTAAAGACAGACTCCTTCACCTCGGGGAGAAGGGGAGTTGCCTGACAGGGTGGACCTCCTGATTATAGTGGATTCCGAACCACTTGGGGATCATGGTAAAGTCACACGATTAAATCGGAGGTGACCAGGACTCGACACGCACGTAGACTGACTGTTATAGCGCGTTATCATGTCCTACCATGTTCCCCTGCCAACGCTGTCCTCACTACTAAATTTGCTGCAGTTTGGAACAGGCCCTGTTCTGGTGGATTCAACTTGGTATGGCCGTTGACTTTTACACATACACTGTAAAATTTCACATTTTCGCAGGAAGTATCAATTGTAGAGCTATCTATCAATATAACATCTCATCCCTTAGTTAGAAGAAATACTCCCCTACATTTTAATATGTGTATATGTGGCCGCCTCTAACACCGATTGGCCACACCTGTCAAACTACTATTTATGGACGCTCTCATGAACCATTTTGATTTTTTTTTATATTAACTCATGAATTTATTTATTCAGGGGGTACACTGGAGTCATGACCCCCCCTTTGCCCGGGTAATAGTTTTTGAAGTTAAGGTGAAATCGAAATGGTTTTGATTTTCTCCTTCGCCGTGAACACCACCCCTGTATGCTTTGGAATTCCTTGGCAGAAGAAACAAGGACACAGAAGCATTTGGAAAAATTTAGGACAGACTGCAAACAATTTCAAGGGAGTGATGTGTGAAAGTGAATGAATGGGAGTGTGATATATTGTATTACGGAATTATTATTTTTTTCTCTCTTTTTCTTTTGTTGTTATTTTTGCAGGATTTTTATTTCAATTTTTTGTATTAGTCTATCTCATGAAGTTAGGGGGGTCATGACCCCCCGTGACCCCCCCCCCCCTGTGGATCCGATGTTGAACTGGTATCAAATCTAAACCTTCTGTTCTCTAGCCAGGTCGTAGCCAGGATTTTTTTTCGGGGGGGGGGGTTCAGAAATTTCATTAGATATTACATTGTAGTTTTTAGTTTTCCTCTCAAAATCCGATTCTATCTAATGTCAAGCCATTTCATTTCGGGTTGACCCCCCCCCCCCCCCCGGCTACGGCCTTGCAACTGTACTATTCAGAACCCCAATGGATAACGCCATTTTAATGCCCCAACTAATCCATTAGGAATATCAACTTAAGTCCATTTAGTAATAATGGGCTAGTAATAATCCACTAATTTGTAATTTGTTTTATCTATTCAAAGCAAGGAAAGTTTTATGTCGGATTCACCTGGATAACTTGTGATTATTTATTTATGGATATAATTCTGGAAATGTCCGAAATTTTGTTGATTGTTTTCACAATGGAAAATTGGAGGTAAATTATGCAAGCTATGTGCGGCTATCATTATATTTTGGATAATGACTTTTGTCACGAATCGGTATTGAGTAAACTGTAGGCCTTCCGCCTACTCTATTTATTTGACTTTGTTACATGTTTTATGAAATGAAGTAATTCTTTCAGCACGACCCCGGAAGTGCTGTGGCCTACCACACGTCCACACACCGCCGGAGATATAGGCTACGCCCATGCATAAATTCACAAGTTGAAAATGTACAGGCAAGTTGTTGCTGTTGTTGTTTCCAACGCCTGTTTTCAGCATTTCTGCTTTAAGCAACCCTGCCAGCCTGGTCGGGGGGGGGGGGGGTCTGTTTCTTAACTTGAGACACCCTAAGGGCAGGCTCTTTCACCTCGTGAAAAGGGGAGTTGACTGACAGGGTGGACCTCCTGATTAAAGTGGATTCCGAACCACTTGGGGAACATGGTAAAGTCACACAATTAAATCGGAGGTGACCAGGACTCGACACGTAGACTGACTGTTATAGCACGTTATCATGTCACATCATGTTCCCCTGCCAACTCTGTGCACACTACCAAGTTAGCCGCAGTTTGAAACATGCTCTGCTCTAATGGATTCAACATGGTAAGGCAAGAAAGGTGTACCACTTTAATGAAATCCTGAAAAGTTCTTTTTGATCCTGCGCGTGTGCAAAATTTTTCTCACACTTCTACACACTGTCTCCGTAGCCCAATAGATACCATCCGGTAAATTTTTTCCATTTGCCTCCCCGAATATGATTTTAGAACTATAAAAGGGCGTCGAATCCAATGGCTGGGTCATGTACACCGTATGTAAGCGGAGAGAGAGCCGAAGCTGGTTTTCGAAGACACCTTCAACCACCCTAGGCGTCCTGGTAGGCCAAGACTAAGATGGAGAGACCAAGTGCACGAGGATGTGCACGCCACCGGCACCCGAGATTGGAAGCGAGTGGCGGAAGATCGTCCGAGATGGCGTGGTGTAGTGGCAGCGGCCATAAGTCCCCCCGGGCTGGACGCGCCAACCTAAGTCAAGTCAAGTCAAGTCAAAAATTTTCCAAAGTCCAACTTTCAATAGCCTCACTGCACAGCATAACGCAGTCAGTCATGTCAAATAAATTAGTTCTTTTACACTCAAAAAATAAAAGTTGTTGTTGTTGTTTCTAACGCCTGCTTTCAGCATTTCTGCTTTTTTTTTAAAGCAACCCTGTCAGCCTGGCGGAGGGAGTGAGTCTGTTTGTTAACTTGAGGCACCCTAAGGGCAGACTCTTTCACCTCGGGGAAAGGGGAGTTGACTGACAGGGTGGACCTCCTGATTATAGTGGATTCCGAACCACTTGGGGAACATGGTAAAGTCACACGATTAAATCGGAGGTGACCAGGACTCGACTTATACTGCCAAAGCGCGTAATCATGTCCCACCAGGTTCCCCTGCCAACGCTGTGCACACTACCAAGTTGCCGCAGTTTGAAACATGCTCTGTTCTAATGGAATCAACATGGTAAGGCCGTTGGCAAAAAAAATAAAAGTTGAAAAACTTGCTAAATACTTTTAAATTAATTTAAAAAATTAAATGGGATAATAGTAAGAGTGGGCCGAAAGGCCCAAAATTCGCCCATATGGAAAATAAAGACAATTTTCTTTCTTTCTTTCTTTAAATTTGGCGGCATTATTTGGAGCAACAATTTGAATAATCGAACAGCCAAGCTGAATTTGCACTTTAGGTGTTTCATCTTTCGCTCTTATAACTTAACCTCATCATCCCTAAAAACCTGTAAAAATTATTGTCTGTTTCTAACTAAGCATAAAATAATGCCGGAAAAAGCAACCCCCCCCCCCCCTCCTCTAACCCCCTAGTACCTTCCTAACTAACCTACCATATTGTACGGACTTATCCTCAAATTATTCATCAGCACTAAACAGGAAAATTGCGAAGTCTGACAAATTGAAGACTTACGCACTTCATATTTCTTTCTCAGTTGCTGCTGGGAGCGCTGTAGGCAAAGTGCTGTAATAAATATTAGATGAACGCGCGGCTAGCCAGCAATATTACTATACCACATCAATTTATGATGCTTTTGCCCGCTTTTCGGGAAAAAAATTATGGTAGCATGGTATGGTAGTCCACTAAATCTGAAAGGTATTTTTCTTCATAATATTGGTGGACCCACCCACCAAGACCCAAGGAAAGGTTTTGCTATGAATACTAGAATACTGAGGAACAAATGTACAAAGCAAGCATGACGGGAAGTAGACTACAGTGTCAAGTAGTTTGAATCTAGGCGCTTCGAGTGAAAGCGGCCATTTTGTTTTAAGTAACAAATTCAACATGGAAACTTCAAGACTGTATTATTATTTCAAGAACCTAAATTAAATAAATACAACGCAACAACAAACTTTACATACAGGGGCGTCCACAAAACTGTTGGAAGGACTAATTAGAAACTGACCTCCGCGAGTTGGGAGTCCGTAGATGGTGGAGCGTCGTACAAAACTGAGATGACTGGAGGAGTGTTGTCGAGCATGTCAAAGTCCATCAAGACAGAAGAAGAAATCTTCAAAAGTTTTTTTTAGATTGGTTCGATTCCCACACCTGCTAGATTTTCTACCCTAGTCACTGCGACAACTCGCTAGGGGCACCACGGGCGCCATGGGACAAATTTAATTACATTTTAGAATTTAGAAAAAATTTTAGAAAAAGACTAGTTAAAAAAAAACAATAAACGAAAATTTAAAACTGTAAAAGTATTTTTTTCTTCTTAAAATTAAGCACTTTCCATTGTGAAATTACCTTGATTACATTTTTAACCTCAGATTAAGAACCGGTCCGAGTTTACTCGAACATGCTTTCCAATTTATCTATTAGTAGAGAGAGAAAATTATTAATTTCATGGTAAATAATTTTCCTATGGTTAAATTTCGGATATCACAGGGGGGGGGGGGTGTCGTCCACTTGACGTCACTGAAGGTGACGTAAATTCTAGATAGGTCAGACCAACACATTACCACACAGCAATAATGGCAGGGCACGCAATGCATTTGAGCGTGAATTTGCTTTCATTTTTCCAAAATTTTTTTTTTCACAAAACCAAATAGTTTTTTGGGAAAGCAAACTGTCTTGTTTCGTTACTCAATTTAACACCTAAAACAAGCCTGAAGTTAGAAATCATTGGTAGAAAGGTTTCGCAGAAAAATTATTTTTTAGTCATTTTTCATGAAAATTGAGTTATTTTAATTTTTTTACCCTCAGAAGCAAACTATCTAGGGGCAAGCGACCCCCCGCATTTTATCATCATTAATAACGACTACAATATATGTGAATTTAAAAGAAATCGTTGGAGCCGTTTTTGAGAAATAATCTTTTTAGATGTTTTTTTTTAGTTTTTTGAGAATAAAACCCCCCAAATTGAGTTAGCCCAAAATAAGAAAAAATGGTTCCGAGGCATGATTTTTATAAATCTACATGCTAAATTTCATCAAAATCGACCGAGTAGTTTGCCCGGAAATCGACCGACAGGCAGACAGACAGAACGAGAGACAGACAGACAGACATTTCGTAAAAACCACTTTTTTGGGTTCCTGGGACCTCAAAACGTGTAAATCCGTTGAAATCTCGGAATCGAAAATTTCGACCATCACAAAGCTTTCCTTATAGCCTACTACGTATAAATTGGAAAGCAAAAATAATTGCCATAGTAGGCATACAGTGTTAAGGCGGCTATTCCACTTGTCAATATTCCGTCATTTATACATTAGTAATAAGTCTCTACCATATTATAACTTAATTTATAATAGATAAGTTAAGTATCTACATTTATAGTCTCATTAAAACACAAATCTCATCAATTATTGATGCACAAATGGCGGAATATTGAGAAGCCGCCTAAACACTAGTGTTATTAAAAATGTTTAAAATAGTTTTTGTTTTAAACATGGTTTCCTAGAGCACTTGAAAAAAAATAAGAATGTTAACATCGAAACAAATTAATTATTTAAAAATTATTGTTTCGTAGAACGTTTAAATGAATAAAAGAACATTTTTTTAAAATGATAATGGAGGAATTTTTAAATAGAGAATAATCTGTTTTTTTTTTTAAATACACAGGACTATTCCTGCCTAAGGTGCCCATTCCATTGACCGGCTAGGGCTATTTCCAAAAACGGTGACGTGGTAGCAGACATTCAAGACTTAGGTGGCGTTTCCACCGATCTCGCATTGCAGAATTGACGGAAATGTTTATTTTCCTCTATGCCATAGTTAAAATAGATCAATGATCATACAGTAAAATCAGTAACAAACAAACTAAAATTAAAAAATGGCGTCATGGGATATGTTAAGTACAAACATTTTAATAGATTTCTATAAAAAGAAAAATTCTAATTTCCGTCAATGTCATTTGCATTCTGCAATGCGAGATCGGTGGAAACGTAACCTAAGTCTTGAATGTCTGCTACCACGTCACTGTTTTTGGAAATAGCCCTAGCCGGTCAATGGAATGTGCGCCTTATCTATTTGAGTAAACATACCATTTAGTTGCTTGTAAAAAAATTAAACTCACCCCTTACATCATAAAAGAAACCCCAAACCCTTAACAGATGCAAGAGGGGAAAACCTTAACGTATAACCATATGGACACAATGTAAACACTTAGGGGAGGGGGGCCCCGCACTGAAGCCGAGCTTGCTTGTCGATATTGTATGAGTAATAGCCTGTACATTTTTTGTTATCTCGATTGATTTTCGGATTAGCAGCGCTCACTCTCCGGTCGTCTCCCCCGCAGCAGTTGAGGTTTCTTTTTAATGTTACAATGGTTTTGTAAGGCCAATATGGTTTTCTGAATGTTTTTTGCTTTCCTATAAATGCGTCGTTATGCAGATGCCTTGTGGAAACACACTATTTCGTTTTGGTGTTGTTGTTATGTAGGAAAGATTAAATAAGGACTTTTTGTTGTTTCTGTTACTAAGCCAACCTAGCGGAGTTAGGGTTATAAAGCCCTCTCTTACACTCAACTAGGAAGGCCCGGGACCGCCTGCTTTATATTATATGCCCTCCGAAGCGTGGCCAGAAATTGTAGCCAGTGTGGGACTCGAACCAACATTCTTTCGGGTGAAGGTCAGAGTCCGTACCACTACATTACATGTCTTGACAAGATGAGGTAGAAGGTGACCTGTGGAAGAGGTTTTTTTTCTGCGGAAGTAGAGAATCTGCTTAACACATAACAGACACCTGGCCGTGACTTTCCCCAACAAAGGATGTTGGTTCGAATCCCACATTGGCTACATTTTCTGGCCATACTTTGGAAGGCATGTAAAACAGGCGTTCCCTGGCCTTCTCAGTTAAGTGTAAGAGAGGGCTGGTGATGTATGGTGTATATTTAATGGCGTGTAAGCATGGTCTGTTTCTGTTATAGTTAAAAATTTTTAAGTTACCTTTTCATTATTCAGTTAAATGTGTAATTTTTATAGAACATTGTATAATTTATTGTGGGTTAATTGTAAGGGTGGGCCGAAAAGCCCAAAATTATTCAATAAATGAAATGAAATCGACTTTAATGACACATCATAGGCTAACAATAATACTATAAAGTCTTGTTTTCATACTAACCCTAAGACAGTTTTCTTTCTTTCTGTCTTTCTTTCATTTCGAGTCACAGACAGAAACCTATACGCTATAACATCAGTTTCCAACATCAATTTATGCCTGAATAATAAACCATAAACCAAACTAATGACCGAAATAAACATGTCTCCAGGAAAAAAACTAAACTGCTAAAAAGAAATCAGAGCATGTAAATCGCTACAGCATTCTAAAAATATTCCAAAAACTACAAAATACTTATTTAAACTTGCGGAAAAGTTTTGAGACTCCGAATGTTTGGGCCTTCTTCCAACACATTTGCTCTGCCCCATTAACAACTTCTATCAACATTATGAGTTATGAACTAGCTGCTTATTGATAGGTGCTTTACAATGCTGTATGATATTTCTGTCAAAAACATTATGTACAATATGTATAGAGGGCGCTATGAGCTTGAAACCTATGAGACTGCAAATGTCTCTAGATCTCATAAATAAATAAACAAATATTGCTTTTTTTTTGTTCTATTACTAAGCCAACCTAGCGAAGTTAGGGCTATAAAGCCCTCTCTTGCACTCAACTAGGAAGGCCCGGGACCGCCTGCTTTACATGCCCTCCGAAGCATGGCCAGAAGATGTAGCAAGTGTCGGGACTCGAACCAACAACCTTCCGGGTGAAAGTCGGAGTCGGTACCACTACTCTACATGTCCTGACACGTAGGAAATTTGAAAAAAATTTAAATTTAAAGATATTAATATCCATGATTTCAGTGCAGATTCAAACTTAAACATTGAGACAAAAGAAGTCCGAAACTCCAAAATTGCCTGCATAATACATTAAAATAATCATGAGTTTTTTTGGCGAAAAAAATTTAATTACCTTTTCGTATTTTCAATTATTCTTTAATTTATTAAGTTTTTTCAATCTATTTGTTTTATCTCATTGAAATTCCAGGGGGGGGGGACTTGACATGTACCTGGGGTGGCTAGACCCCCCCCCCCACTAGACCCCCCTAATTAAGCCAATGTAGCATGTAGTCTGTTGGCCGGTGTGAATTGACATCGAGGAGTGAACCAGTTTGCCAATGACTAGAAATTCATTTAATGAATGAATGAATGAATGGTTTACTTCGCTACTCTACAGAAACAATATAGGGTACAATATATAAAGATTAAAGAACATTCGGTAACAATATCCGAAAACCGATACAGGGCAACTTTCAATGGGCCACAACAAGTGGGCATTTGTCCATAAAAAGACCCTTCAAAAAAATAAAAAGAGTGGGATCCAAGATTTTTTGTTGTGTGAAAAACTGCGTATACCGTTCTACTTGAAATTTTAGCTTCCAAACCTCCCCTTTGCTTACATTTGAAAGTATCACCCCACCTCCACACTCTATTATCCCACTCAACGAGAAATTCTTTAGAAACATCAGATATTTGTACACAGTGAAAGTAAAAAATCAAAATTCACTGGTACAAAAATGAAAGTGGATCCCCAAAAAGAACTCCCCGCCCCATTCACCGCCCTCTCAGAATTCTAAATTAACAACCAGCAGCCTCCCCCCTTCTCTCATTTCGCCTGAATCCTTCAAAAGAAAAAAAAAACCGCGCGGCATCGATATTTGGCACGATCACAATGCTTGTGTTTACGAAGCAAATTTGAAAGTAAAAAAAATTCAAAACAAAAGAATGCCAGCAGACGAAAAAAAAGAGGATCAATTCGTGTTGGAATTGGATATTGTACGAGTAACGGCTCTCTTTGATAAAAAATTCATAGAGTGCTGACATAGTCGGGGTGTATGCACAGAGTAAAAAACCTTTACTCACGGTATTGTTCAATTATCCTTTCAGTAAATTCGTCCAATCGAAAATAGGCCAATAGGGGATGTATTTTGGATTTATAGGGGCGGCTGGAAATATTTTCTCTACAGTGAGAAAATTGACTTTGTACAAAAAACACGTGTTGTTATTGTTTCCAACGCCTGCTTTCAGCATTTCTGCTTTAAGCAACCCTGTCAGCCTGGCGGCGGGGGGGGGGGGGGGGGGAGTGAGTCTGCTTGTTAACTTGAGGCACCCTATGGGCAGACTTTTTCACCTCAGGGGAAAGGGGAGTCGACTGACAGGGCGGACCTCCTGATTATAGTGGATTCAATCTGGGGGGGGGGGGCGGTATGGTAACTATATTTGTATTTGTTTTACGTGGCAAGTGCATTTTATCTAGTCTTAACTGGCTTTTCTCTGGGGGGGGGGGGGCTTAGGAACTTAGGACTGCCACTGACAGTACCTATCCTAAGTGATAAGTAGGAAATCATGTACGGGTTCACTCAAGCCGGGTCTTATTGTTATTTTTTAAGTTATAGTCATTTTTCCATCATTCCCAAAAGGAGGAGGGGGGGGGGTCGGGGTGACATATTTTGAAAATAGAGGGGTGAAATAGTGAGGGGTTTTACGTATTTTACCAGCAGTAACGCTTGGAATTTACATAGGAAGACTAATTTATATTACCGATACAATATTTATTTTTCAATTTCTCATTTGGGGGGGGGGGGGAGGGAGGGCTGCAGCTACGTCCATGAACCATTGCAATAATAATTCAACATACACCAACAATGGGCCCTGATTACTCACTCTAATATTTATTCGACGCAATATTTGTTCGATCGAAGAATTATTTGGAATGTTTATGTTGAACTATACGATTTAATTCAACGCATCATCTGAGTTTCGATATTACACAATTTTTCATGGACCCACATTTATTAGATCTAATATTGGAACAATATTCTCTTATTTTTATTGATTTCAACGCCTGCTTTCAGCATTTCTGCTTTAAGCAACCCTGTCAGCCTGCCGGGAGCCAGGGGGAGTCTGCCGGAGCCTGCCGAAGCCGGATTCCGAACCACTTGGGGAACATAGTAAAATCACACGATTAAATCAGAGGTGACCAGGACTCGCCACGCACGTAGACTGACTGGTTTAGCCTCAGCGCGTCAGGCGCCCATTCCATTGACCGGCTAGGGCTATTTCCAAAAACAGTGACGTGGTAGCAGACATTCAAGACTTAGGTGAAGTTTCCACCGACCTCTCATTGCAGAATGCAAATGACATTGATGGAAATTAGAATTTTTCTTTTTATAGAAATCTATTAAAATGTTTGTACTTAACATATCCCATGACGCCATTTTTCAATTTTAGTTTGTTTGTTTGTGATTTTACTGTATGATCATTGATCTATTTTAACTATGGCATAGAGGAAAATAAACATTTCCGTCAATTTTGCAATGCGAGGTCAGTGGAAACGCCACCTAAGTCTTGAATGTCTGCTACCACGTCACCTTTTTTGGAAATAGCCCTAGCCGGTCAATGGAATGGGCACCTTATCACGACCCACCATGTTCCCCTGCCAACGCTGTGCACACCACCAAGTTTGCCTCAGTTTGAAACACGCTCTGCTCTCGTGGATTCAACTTGGTAAGGCCGTTGGTAATATGGGGGATTAAAGCAATTTTGTATCGTAAATTGAATAGAACATGATGTCACAAATGAAAAGTGTTGTATTACTGTTGGTTGATTGATTGTACAGGTACATTACCTATGTAATTAGCAATTCGTGCCAAGGTGTATCGATACAGTGCCGTGTATCGTAGGTTGTCCGGGGTCAGGTGTCATCTCCAGCTCCAGCACAGGTATAGGTACAGCCTCCAGGAAGTACCAATGCCTTGCATTATCATTGCGTAACGCGATAGGCTATCGTCTCCATAACTGCAATCGCACTAGACTCTATTATCGTATTTTACGGGACTTCAGGATTCGATATTTACAGGGTGTCCCGTTGTGTCTCCGTTACTAGAGCGGTCGTTTGGAAATCTTTTTCCTTTCCTATTTATTCTTTAGTACAGGGGTTCCCAAACTTTTTTGTCCGTGGACCACTAGTTTATTTTATGATTTTCCTTGGACCACCATTGTTGCGACAGGAGAATTGTCGAATTCTAGGATGATTTGTGCCTACAATTACATGCTAATGTTTGATTACATGTTTAGGACTGGTATCGGTTGGATGTTATAGTTCAGTGCCAAGACTTACTGCATTTTACTTCAAATTTCCAATATCTCAGCTGATTTTTTTCTTACTTCTTACTTTGATCCGTGGACCACCTGACATATGTCTGTGGACCACCGATCGTTTATGGACCACAGTTTGGGAACCCCTGCTTTAGTATGTTGCTTTCCTATTTACCTGTCAGTAAACGTTAAGCGTTGCAATGGCCGAAATGATCGATGATGAGATTTTTACAGATTACACATTTTGAGGTTCCTGGAATTCAAAATGTGGTTTTTACAGAATGTCTGTCGGTCTGTAGGTTAGTATACAGTAGTAGGAACATAGGATTGTCGCCTTGCTCGGTAACAAAGACGTTAGACTTCTCTACCGAGTCATTGTTATGGTGTCAGACGGCACTCCTATACTACGATCGAGCCCCTACACCTCCATATGATTTGCTTGCGGAAATGGGGACCAATAGAAGATCCGCCATCTTTTGGCCTCAAATTTTCGCGCCAAATGAAACTATAGTTATCTTATTGTACCTAACCCAATATTTAAAAAAAAAGAAAAAAAATGTGTCTGTATTAAATATTTAGGCTGTCTAACTTCATTATTATAATTAATATGCTTCCCCAAAATAGCTGAAAAGTATGTGGATTAAAAATAAACAATAGCATCAAATAAGTTCAATCATCCAAAACAGCAACTGTACTGTACCCTATGAAATTTAAAATGTAGCAAATGCAAAATTAAATTATAGGCAATAATAACAGGGCAGCAAAAAGACATTTTCTCTTAGTTTTTAAATAAAATACAGAAAACCCCCTGCTGAGAGCCCAAAAATGGCGGAAGTCAAATGACCATGCGACACTAGCGCCAATGGCTCTTCTAGTGTATTATATAAGTTCTTTGACTACGATACATAGCGTGCCTCTACTATTCCTCACAAAAACTTTTCTAAGGACCGGATCTTGTTCCATTGGCTATCACAGCCACCTGAGCCAAGGAGCGGTGTAACTAAGTACAAAATGTGAAAGAATGAAGGGGAGAAAAATGTCTTTACTTATATAGTATGCGAATTTCGGACCTTTCGGCCCGCTCTTTTATTATCATTACTCAGGTTATAAAAAGGAGGCAAACCTGGTTGTAATAAGGCAAAGAGTGCAGAAGGAATTTCTAAACACGAGCAGTTTAGATCTTTTGTTGTTTTCCAATTTATACGTAGTATAAGGAAAGCTTTGTTACGGTCCAAATTTTTGATTCCGAGATTTCAACGGAATTACACGTTTTGAGGTCCCAGGAACCCCAAAAAGTGGTTTTTACGAAGAAATGTCTGTCTGTCTGTCTGTCGCTCTGTCTGTCTGTTCATCGATTTCCGCGCAAACTACTCAGCCGACTTTGATGAAATTTTGCATGTTGGTTCACAAAAATCATACCTCAGGACCATGTTTTATATTTTGGGCTCACTTAATTTGGGGGGGGGGGGTTTAATTCTCAAAAAACTCCAAAAAACGTATAAAAAAATTATTTCTCAAAAACGGCTCCAACGATTTCTTTTAAATTCACATATATTGTAGTCGTCTTTAATGTAGACAAAATGCGGGGGGCCGCTTGCCCCTTGATAGTTTGCTTCTGGGGGTTAAAAAATAAAAATAACTAAATTTTAATGAAAAATGACTAAAAAATAATTTTTCTGTGAAACTTTTTATATCGAAAATTTCTACCTTCAGGCATGTTTTATGTGTTAAATTGAGTAACAAAACTGGACAGTTTGCTTTCCCAAAAAACTATTTGGTTTTGTGAGAAAAAAAATGTTTTTTTGAAAAAATTACAGAAAATTCACACTCAAATGCATTGCGTGCTCTGCCATTATTGCTGTGTGGTAATGTGTTGGTCTGACTTATCTAGAATTTACCGCACCTCCAGTGACGTTAGATAGAAAACCCCCCGCCCCCCTCTCCCCCGAGATATCGGAAATTTAACCATAGGAAAATTATTTTCCATGGAATTACTCATTTTCTTTATCTACTAATTTTGATAAATTGGAAAGCATGTTCGAGCAAACTCGGACCGGTTCTTTTTGAAGGGCTTCTTATTGACGTCTTCTTTTGGACTAGTTTCAATCTATCGATGAAGTTGCCACTAATGTTTAAGTTTCCTTCTCCACTCTTGTCTATCTTGGGCGGTTCTTTTTAGTGCAAGGTAGGTGTCATATCCTAGGTCCTTCTTGATGCCTACCAGGTACTCCTTCCACCATCGACCTCTTGGTGCCTTCGACCATACACTCAATGATGTTCTTGAGGAGTCCTTTATGTCTCAGAATATACCCCATCCATTTGTCTCTTCTATTTTAAATCTCTTGCGCGGTGCTTTTTAGTACAAGATGTCCATTGCATCTTGCCTGCCAACAAAACCGTCAATTTTGTCCTGTTTTAGCTCGGCGATAGTCAGGGTACTGGTCCCCGTAGTGTTGTCAGTCAACAACCGCAGGACACTCTGTATATAGCGTCGCGAATTTGCTTGCGACATGGCGAGTATTTTCTGAAACAGGAGAAATACCAATTAATGAATCTAAAGGAATTTTCAAGGAATTTTACACTTTCGCCCCGTATCGAGTTGATATTGCGATTTTAATTAAAATTTTATTGGTTTAAAGCGTGTTCTAAAATATTCAGTAGGCTACTAGACTAATAAGGGGGGGCTTCTGAGGCAGTAGGACAGAGTGTATAAGTAGACGTAGTATTGACATAGCCTAGCTTGCGAAAACACAGTGCCTCTTGTTGGAATTATTAAACCGGTTATTCCACTTGTCAATATTCCGTCAATAATTGATGATTTTTTTTCTTTACTCTATGTCATTGTCCATTTTAACTTCCGTATATTAAAATTGATCGATAATCATAGAGTAAAATCACGCTTTGCAAACAATAACAAACTAAAACTTAAACAATGGCGTCGTCTGGATATATGATAAATAATTGTAATTAATTTCTAGAGAACAAACTAATTATTTCATAATTTAAATTATAAAATTTATTGTAGATTATAAAATTAAAAGAAAGACGACGGTCAAACTTACAAAATATGGAAAAATTGATAGAAAAAAAATGGTCAACTATTGAAGACAAGTGGAATAGGTGTAAAAACATATATGCAACATTGATGATTTTCGGTCAATTGTTAGAGATTGAATTTCCCGCCACTGTCACTCAATATCATAATCTCTTATTGTGTCTGTGAGTGGGCGTTAGCTTACAATGGCCGTTATGAATTTACGCATTATTCTATTTTCTAAAGATGATTTACGGTTGAATAATAAACGCTAATTAACTTCATTTATGTAATTATTATTATTCTAACATGACATTATCAAAATTGAAGAAAAATTGACAAGTGGAACAATAGCCTAAGTAATAAATATGGTACATAAATAATGAATTTGATCCTGTTACTGAGCCAATCTAGCGGAATTAGGGCTATGAAGCCTTTTCTCACACTTAACTAAGAAGGCTTGCCTGATTTAGAATACATGTCTTCCGAATAGGCCTGCCAACTTTTTTTCCACAAAATAAAGTACATCTGTTTTTTGAGAGGGAAAATAAATAGTACAGTATTTAAAAAAGAGTGCTTAGTATATTTACTGTTAAATGAGTCAAAATTACGACGTAAATACACTGTATTGTAAATCAGGGGGGTTCGAATTACGAGCTATGTACTATTTAAAACAATATTTTTTTGAGGTTTTCGCAGAATTCTTATTTTTTTTGAAAGCTACTAAAAGCCTCTTCTCACTGCAAATCTAAATTTATGTAAATAAAAATCATAAACTTTTTTTAGCTTCCTTCATGTTTCAGGAAAAGAGTATTTTTGCGTACTCTAAGTAACCTTCAGTTTGTAGAGTACACATGCATGAAAAAGAGTACAATACTCTGAAATAGAGTAAGTTGGCAACCCTACTTCCGAAGCATGGCTAGAAAATGTAGCAATTAATTGTGGGACCAGCAACCTTTTGGGTGAAAGACAGAGTCTGCACCATTAAAGTCTACATGTCCTAACTGGTATCATTGACGGTTAAGAAACGGAAACTAACATATTTCGGGCATATGAGGAGAAATGGATAGTATCGCCTTCTGCATGTATAATCCAAGGGGAGGCACTAGGACTAAGGGCTCCTGGCAAAAGAAGAAGACAGTATTGGTTGAAAAACCTCAGGTAGTGGTTTGGCAAGATCACGACTTCGTTTTTCAGAGCAGCAGTCTGCAAGGTCCAAATTGCTGTGATGATCGCCAATCTCCGTTAAAAGAGGCATTTAAAGAAGAAGACGACACTATAGTCCAAGCAATTTCAACCCTATGGATCCTATGTCCAATTATCTCGATCTGATTGTGTACATGTCAGAGATTGACTAAACCTGTCAGAGAGGAAAACGCATGCTTGCTGGCTTGACGAGAGTGGGCAATACGTGAAACACAGAAAATACTGATTTTATAAATGTTATAATAATAATAATAAGTAATAATATTAAATCTTAACCACATTATAAATAACAATTAAATATATATTTCTGTTAAATTATACAATCAAGTAATCAAAAAGTAATCGACAAGAAAGTATAAAGTAAAATCGTCAAAATATCGTCAAAATCAAGTAGAGTTTTGTCATTGTCATTGTGCTAGTGCCTCAGTGACAGTGTAGAAAGCTTTTTCTAAGAGATGGTCTCTAAGCAAATTAGGGAAGTTGGTAGCATTTCCCGCCGCTCTCAGTTCAATCGGGAGTTTTCTAAGGTAGGCGAAACCTAGTAGTATAGGATCCAGTCGCTCACACTTAGCTGTGCGTGGTGCTGGACTTACAAAGTCTTTACCTCGTGTTGTAGGTCTTTAGTTTTGTAGGTGATTAGGGATTTTCACGTCTTCACCTCTGTGATCATTAGACATTGCTCAGATGCTCAGATACTTTGAAGTATTTGTCAGCGGGGGCCAACGTCGAAGTGATTAATCAAAAACATACCACAGAAAAAGAAAAAGAAGTGCCGACTCAGGTTTGAACCCCGTTTCTATCGATTTTTCGAAATCATCCTGTCTCTATTCCCTGGAAGTGCTGGATTAACCCCTGTGGGGGCCGTGGGCACAAGATATGTGGGGGCCGAGGTTGCAAACTCTGTCTACCAACATTGCAGCAAAAAAAAAAAAAACACGTTAAATTTCCCGCCAATTTCAATACGTTTTTTGGAAATTGTTTTCAACTTATATTTTTTTGTTTGTTAAAAAAAATCTCGTTTGTGGGGGTCGGGATTTTAGAAATTTTTTTGGGGACCGTGGGCCTGTGCTCATGGGTTAAACCGGCACTGTTGCCTGGCAACCTGAGAATATTGAACTATCGTTTAGCAATAGAAGAACCATTCTCTCGGTGGTAGACCTCTAGTATACAGGCGCGTTATTACGGCGATTTGTCTCCGCGTTTTTGTAGCTCTTGCAGAAGAATGGCCGAGACATTAGACATTAGTTATTAACGCGCACTCTTCTCACGTCTTAATGGCCCCCCATTTCGCAACAATGGGTTCAACATTAGGCCTATACCGCTACACTGTATAACGTCTAGATACCGTCATGGGGCGTTTTCCGGAAAGAGGAGTAGAAACAGGTACGAATGCTCCTCTTTGTTTGAACTCCTACTCATATATAGAAAATTTATTCTGCAACAAGTCTTCATTCTCCCCCCTTCCCTTACTTTCCCCCGTCAGACTTTAAAAATACAGCACACAACCTCTTAACAGAATGTTGGCAGATAGAGTGGAGTACTGCGAGGGAAAACAAACTAAGAACAATACAGCCAAGGATGGGGGGCTGGAACTTGTTCGAACACCAGATGAGTAGAAGAGACCAAGTGAAGGTGGTTCGTTTGAGAATAGGCCATACAAGGTTAACACATGGACACCTAATGGCGGGCACCCCACCACTGTCAGGTACGACTAACTATTCCTCACATTGTCATAGAATGCCCTGTCTACTCAAGATACTGAACCTTCCCTCCTGATACAGATTTCCAGAAAGCAGTCTCGCACAATACAATACTTCTCCAGCACACCATTTCTTTTCTTCACTCAGCAGCTCTGGCAAGCCTCATCTAGCAAACAACTCACTGTTTTAATACAAGCATCGGCAAACTGCCCTTAGACGGTCACTGGGCAACCCGTTGTCCAATGCCCTCCTGATCGCAGTTTGCCACACACCATCAACTCATACACACACAATACAGACAACAACACCGGCAAACTAACTACAAACCAGAAAGCGCGTTTACCCACACGGGTCTGGCGCTTAAAAAAAAAAAAAAAAAAAAAAAAATCACTTGCTGTATGCCATTTCTGACTTTCTGAGGCTAATTTACGCCCTTCTAAAGTGAAACTGATGTTTGAGGTGCATGCTTTAGGCCAACATAAGTCAACAATGGGTTTCATATGACTTTACTACTACATACCGTTTCTGATTTTATGAGGCTAATTTACGCCCTTCTAAAGTGACACTGATATCTGAGGAACAACCTGTAGGCCAGCATAAGTTAACAATGGGTCTCATGTTTCATTTGACTTCAGTACTGTATGCCGGACTTTCTCAGGCGCTATGGCGCCCTTGTAAAGTGAAACTGATGTCTGAGGAACATTCTGTAGGTCAAAATAAGTCAACAACAAATTTAATTTGACTTCAGTGTCGTATGATCTCAGATGCATTTATTCCCGCCTAAAATGAAGCTTCTTCTTCTTCTTCAGCCAACGCCCGTCCTTGGCCGGTAGGCCATTTGACGCCGTGCCGCATATTAGAGCTGGGCCAATTCCTCCTGTGTCTCAGTTCGGTTTTCTTCCTCGATGACAGGGCAGCTGGATGGGTGATCGGCATTCCCCTCCCGTTGAAAGCAGGAGGCATTCGGATAACTCAGCGATACCTAAAGTGAAACTGATATCTATTACATACCTACATACCTACAGTAGGTACCTACTAACAAATGCCAACATCTGATTTGACTTCATTGCCACTTTTGCTTTCCTATAGACACATACATTATAGCCTACACATATAAAATATAGTGTACGTCAGTGTAAGGGAAGCTTTACGACGTATGATGATCAAAATGGCCGGTTTCAAGATTTCAGCGGATTTACACATTTTGAGGTACCAGGAACCTAAAAAAATTTTTAATTTTACGAAATGTCTGTCTTTCGGTCTATCTGTTTGTCGGTCTGTCTGTTCATCGATTTGTCGGTAAACTACTCTGTGTATTTTTATGAAATATTGCATGTAGATTCATCAGATCATCCTCTCGGGAGTTGGGACCATTTTTTTTATTTTGGGCTAACCCAAATTTGGGTAGTTTAACCCTCTAAAAACGGCTAAAAATGTTTTCTCAAAAATGGCTCCAACGATTTTCCTTAAATTCACATAGCCTACATCGTAGTCGTTATTAATGCAAACAAAATCCAATAGGCCCCATGTCACTTGATAGTTTGGCTCTGGGGCAATAAAAATAAAAAAGAGGCTAAGTTAATAGACAGATTCACTCCCCCCCCCCCCCCCCCCCCCGTCATGTAGACAGAATTGCTTAACGCAGAAGTACTGAAAGCAGGTGTTGGAAAACAAATAGGCAACCGCTGTAATTTCCTAAAATCAATGGCAAAACCGATGGGCCACAATAAGGTGTATAAAAAGCTACTCAATTAATGATAATAATAAAAATGAGCCCTCGTAATCAGCTGGTACCAGGTTAGTTGTGTTAGCAAAACTTTCCCACTAAAAAAAAAGTTCCTCCCCAAAAAGCGTGATACCCTCTAATTCAAAGGTTAAAACCTTAATTGAACTCCACAGACTCCAGCACTGGAACACCCAATCCTGCAGCTGGAGAACAAGTTTGTTACGTAAGGGTGAACACAACGAAAGAGGGGGAGGGGGTGGCTCCTGTTGGTTCAATTTCACGCGTGACCGGGCTCACCTCACATCTACATCACCTCAGCAAAAACCCACAGACTAAAAAACATTCAAAAAATTTACATTTCCCCCACAAAATTTCCAGCAATGAAACTGAGCCAAAACTGATAATAGATGTACCGGATTTTAAGATATAGATGTTGTTGTTTTCAACGCCTGCTTCCGGCATTTCTGCATTAAGCAACCCTGTCAGCCTGCATGGCGAGGGGAGTGAGTCTGTTTGTTAACTTGAGGCACCCTAAGATCAGACTCTTTTACCTCGGGGGAAAGGGGAGTTGACTGACAGGGTGGACCTCCTGATTATAGTGGATTTCGAACCATTTGGTGAGATATAGATAAAATTCATCATTTGCAGTACCTAGCCCTAGCACAGCGTGTACAGAATAACTTATCCAGGAATAAGATTAAATTATTCTAAAGAACCGGGACGAGTCAGTCCGTACATGTTTTCATATTTATTAATTAGTATAGGTAATAGGCCCCTTGTCGTAACATAATCTATAAAATATACTAGAAAAGTCACGAAGGTCAGTTTCCAACTCATCCTTCCAGCGTTTTTGAGGACATCCCGCCAGTCGTCTTCCTGTTATGCTTGCTTTGTACATCTTTGGCATGTGGTCGTCTGACATTCTTACGACGTGCTCCAGCCATCTTGTGGATTGCGCTTTTATAAACCGGACTATGTCTTCTCCGGTGAGTATGGCGTCTATTTCGGCGTTGCTTCTTATACGCCGCTCTCCTTTGTATAGGGGTCCAAACAATAATAATAAAATATGTTTTTTTGCATGAAAAAAATAAAAATAAAAAATTTAATAAACGTGGATTACAAGAGTCAGAACCCTAGCAGACTTAGGAAACAAGAAAATGACGTCAATACCAGTACAACTGCTAGTAGTTTCTCAACTGGCGGCTACTCTCCGGCATCATAAATGACGTCACATTTTGCAGTCACGTGACCCCCTTTTAAATTAATGGGGAAAATGACATTTGATCTTACTAAATGACTTTTCGAAAAACTAGTAATTTTTAGGGGTACAAAATAAATCTACTAATGCATTAAAATAGGGTTTCAAAAATTGTCAAGTAGTTTATTATGAGTATTTATTTAATTTTCTTGGCAAGTAGCTTAATAAGTTAGTTAAAATAGCTTAAATGAGTTTAAATCTGTGCGAGAGAGAGGTACAACAGCTTACATGCAATGGCGGATCCACAGGGGGGGGGGGTCAATGGGGTCTTGACAATGGGGTCTTGACCCCCCACCCCCCTAAATAAGTAAATAATATAATATAAAATAAATAAGATAATAAAAAAACTCAACTTTTCAAAAAAAAAAAAAAAAAAAAAATACCTTTTAAGCTTATATATACAACTTGTGACCCCCCTAAATTTTCCGTTGGATCCACCCTTCCTTAAATGTAATAAATCAAAATGTTCAGAATAATTTCTACTGTTTGTCCTGATATTTTTGACTACTCTATGATTGATATTTCAGGAGATCTTTGATTTTTACACTTGTAAAGTTTTCCACCTTCGAATTGTCACTTAAGAGGACATGCTACGTAGAAAATGAGCACTCAAAAATTTGTTGTTTTCATTGACTTTTTATTTTTTTATTTAATTAACAAAGCAAGTCATAAATAATTCGATTACTCTTGACTTCGTGGTATTTCATTTTAATAAAAAAAAAATAACAAAAACTTATAACAAGTTTTAGAAAAACTTGTTATAACAACCCGAATTAGTAAAACCCAAATAATCGTTAAGAAATTAACTTTGTCTAACATTTGCATCTTCTCCTCGAGTTGAGCAAGTCTCAAATCGCAGATAAGGTGTAACTGTGCTAGTGGGTTTCCCTCTGTGGATGGCAGTTCTTGCCGAAAGTGCTCAGGGTTTTATACTAACACAAGTGGGTTTCTTAGACAAAGTTAATTTGGGTTTTACTAATTCGGGTTGTTATAACAAGTTTTTCTAAAACTCTAAGTTTTTGTTATGTTTTGTTTATTTAAAGCTAGTCATTAAAGATTTGGCTCATGGAAGTTGTAGAAGACTACTTTATGCATCATATAATAGGAAATATTAAATTTTTGGTACCTTAGTTCTTCCATAAATACCAGAACAGACAGGACTAAATTTCGACGTGTTCTGGGATTTTTGGAAGAACTACAAAACCGAAAAATAAAAATACCCGATTATATGATGCACGAAGTAGTCTTCTACAACTTACATGAGCCAAATTTTTTTATAACTTGCTGAGTTAATTAAATAAAAAATGAAAAGTATTTAATTTTGGGGTGCCAATTTTCTATGTAGCCTGTCCTCTTAATTCGGCAATTTTCCATGTATTTCGTATGACCACGTAAGTGTACCATAAGTCCATAAGGAAAAGTTGTTCAGGGATAGACAGAGTAGAGATTCTTTCGATTTTCACAATACCCTGATGAGTACCACTCTTCATTCTTATTTCCCACCTTTACAAGCTCGAATACAGCTACCTCGTAAAGTTCGCTTTAAATCTTTTTATACAGTACACTATCTTCGTCTTCTATATTCTCGACAGCAACTTTCTTATATACTTTCACCCCCCATCAGTTCTTCACGGTGTTGAGATTTCTCCATTTAACACTTTTGCCCCCTCCCCCAACTTATCTGCAAAGTTTTGCCCTCTTCACTTGATTTTAGCCGTCATTTTGCCAGTCAGGTTTCTGCATTATTTATCCCATTTTCCAGTTTGCTTCATTTTTTGATCCGAGACTTCAATGTTCAGCTTCGCATATTTCTTGATTAGATTTTTCTTTGTAAAGTTTTTATACTGTAGAGGGGGTGGGGGGGGGGGGCTATGATGCCATGCAAATAGTTGACGTCATCTTTGCACGTGACTGTCATGTGTTGACTTTACGCCATACTAATCAAGAGATCGGTGAGCACTCATCCCTTCATAATTACAGATTATTAATTATTATATTTACAATATATATACGAAAGTGGCATAGTCACAATATCTTAATTTGGGGGTTAATTGGATACCCCCACTAAGTTTATCGACTTCGATGGCCTGCAGCCTGATCGAGGCGATTATAATACCGGTATTTATTTAATCCCCTGGTATTAAAAATGTAAACAAAATAATTTTATAATGGAAAGTGCTATTCAAAATTTGTTTGTTTACAGTTATAATCCTGTAACGGCCTTACCATGTTGATTCCATTAGAGCAGAGCATGTTTCAAACTGCGGCAACTTGGTAGTGTGCACAGCGTTGGCAGGGGAACCTGGTGGGACATGATAACTCGCTCAGGCAGTATAAGTCGAGTCCTGGTCACCTCCGATTTAATCGTGTGACTTTACCATGTTCCCCAAGTGGTTCGGAATCCACTATAATCAGGAGGTCCACCCTGTTAGTCAACTCCCCTTTCCCCCGAGGTGAAAGAGTCTGCCCTTAGGGTGCCTCAAGTTAACAAACAGACTCACTCCCCCCGCCAGGCTGACAGGGTTGCTTAAAGCAGAAATGCTGAAAGCAGGCGTTAGAAACAACAACAGTTATAATCCTAGGGTATTTATTTAACCCCGGTATTATAATCGCCTCGATCAGGCTGCTGGTGGTAGTGTGCTTGTACTAATTCTTGTCTCTACGCGCCATCATGCGATCGGAGATGTGTCGTAACTCAACACGGGTACTAACCGGCAGAGGCGACTGAAGAGGTCAATCCATTAATAAATTAAATTGTTTGTATGAGATTAAACTTTTATAAAATAAAAAAATTTCTTCTTCTTCTTCTTCTTCTTCTTCTTCGGCCGAAGGAATATATTATTACCTGTAAATAATTATACCTTTGTACTACAATAATAACCTGTGCAATTAAAAATAATAATAATACTAATAGGAAGGTTGGTGTACGTCTACGCGTTTACAATAACCTTAAAAATAAAGACAGTAGGATACATTTAAAAAAATTCTCATTTTCCCCTTTTACAATTTTTGACACCCCTGACTTTTCAAAAATCATAATCACTACGTTAAAAAAAAAACCAGGAATACATACAGTAAATCCTTAAAAATAGCGCTATTATGCCGAATAAGCACCCTTCAATGCACACACAGACCGAGAACTTTTTAATTTCGCCCAAGATATTGGTCTATTCCCGCTCCCCTCTTCAACCTGCCATCGATTCAAAGAGCAAAAGGGGGTTACTAAGTTATTACCTTTTATCAATAAGTCCTCCCCCCCCCCCCAGCCCCTTTTCATATTCCATATCTACAGCAGAGAGGATTTAAACGCCCTGCGAGAGATATAGAAAGGCAGCTCAGGGGTATCGAAAATCGATCCAACAGCTCTGCCCATCTCTTGACCACCCAAATTAAAATATTATTGGGGCAGTGGTGACCAAAGTGTCGGGATTTCGAAATTCGATAATGTGGACTGGAATTTTAACGGAACTTAGCAGTGGGGTAGAACTGGGCTTTCATGAGCAAATTGGGCGTTCCCACTACGCGTTTTTTTTAAATTGTCGAATTTTACAAGAGAATCGGAGGTAGGCAGAAGCAGGGTCTTAATGTAGAAGTCTCATCGGCAGACCGAGAACAACCCTCGAAGAAGGATACTATAATGCTCTTTTTTTGATGACTTGCCACTCGCATTCACTTTTTCTGAAAATTCGACAAGACTATTGTATTCGACGCCTCAATATGAACGAACCCGTTTGTATGACTAACAATATTGTCTCAGGCGTATGATCAATTTCACATGGCAAATAAAAAAGCGCTGGGGGTAGATGAAAACTAATATTAAATGTGTCAGGGTGGAGGGGGTACAGAATAGGGGGGGAGGGGGGTAGGTCTCAGGTTGGTATAGCTGCGAGTGCTTTTAGTAATTTCCCTGGTGAAAACCTTACGGTTGATCAAGACAGCCAATGCTTTTGGAATAAACACATTTTTTAGGTTTACAGGTACGGACTTGAAATATTATATTTTTCAATAGATACCTTACGTATAATTTATACACAGACAATGCTTTTGGAAACACATTTTTTTAGGCTTTAATATATTTTGATTGCACTGTTCTTTTTTTTCAATTGGTTAGACCAATTTCAATGTACCAAGCATACAGTAGGCCCATACCTAACCAAGCCTACGTATTTTGAAGAGAAAAATTGGATAATAAACATATAATTTAAAAAGGCAATAAATTTATTTAACTTGCCCCCCCCCCCCAACATACAGCTATATACCGGGAATTTCTAACAAATTTTCCAAATTTTGGAAAAATTACTAAAAAATAATTTATCGCCGAACCTTTAAATCTATGCTTTCCAACTTCAGGTATGTTTCAGGTGTTGAATAAAGTAATAAAGTTTGCTTCCCAAGCAAAGTTTTGGTTTTGAATAAAACATTATTTTTTAAAGAAGTTATATGGATTTACTCCAAAACATTGCATACGCTGCCATTATTACTGTGTCGTATTCCGTATATACACTATTAGCAGAGGCGTAAAGTTTTAGAATGATGGCGGGGGCAAAACTAATTAGACCATATGACGGCATCAGGCAGGATTTAAGGAAAAATTGAAAATATAAAAGCAAAATAGTTGGGTTTTACACATTTTAATTGTTGTAAAGTATAGCTGTAGATTTTACAAAGCTAAAAAAGGAATGCTTATATTCATATTGCTGCAAAGGGGACCATGAAGTATGAACCACGTCTTAAAATGCTCGAGGCTGGGGGGGGGGGGAGGGGGGGAGGAATGCCCCCCTAAAGGAGCTGGGGGGGCAAGTTGGACCGTGCCCCCCCCCCCCCCCCAACTTTACGCCCCTGAGTACTAGTCTGCCCGTTCGTGACTATGCAATCGTCCTATAAATTCAGTGATTTGGGATGGAGAATTGGAGACAACCGAAATTTAACCCTAGGATAATTATTTACCATGGAATTACTTATACTATCTATGCCTAAACTAAATCTATTGATAAAATAAATGGGAAAGCATTACTTTACGGGTTTACTCGAACCGGTTCTTTTTTATTGGAATGGCATCTTGCGAACCCCAGTGGTCTTCTTTGGTCTTCACTTCTTTGGATTTGCTGCTATACAGAGTACCAAGTACCAATTTTTTTTTCTTTTCCTTGTCCAGTGTTCCCTGGACAAGGAGTATATATTACAAAAATACAATACATAATAATACCATCCCGCATCCCCAAGCTAGCGCTTATAATAATAATTTTTTTTTTTTTTTTCGTTTCCCTGTCCAGTATCCCCTGTTTATATATATATATTTTTTTACTTGTTATTTTAATGTTAATATAGCCTAGTCAGTTTTATTTTTATTTTTATTATTACCTCCCATTGACCAACCATCTCTTTATACCCGCTTTTAACTCACCCATCTGTTTAAATTTTTTCATTTGTGGGGGAAGTTCATTTAATATCTTTGGTATAAGTACTTTGTTTAATCTCTCTCCATATTTGTTATATGTTATCTCAAACTTAAGCTTTTTTGGGTTTCTTGTATTATACTTCCCTTTATCATCTATTTGGTACTCTTTTTTAAAATAGTTATCTCTTATTAATTTATACTTGAATAATTTTGTTATTGGCAAAATGCTAGCATGTTTGAATTTTTCGTCGTATTCTTTGTATTTCTTGTTGATTTTATTTGATATCATGTTTTTTTATTATTCGCTTTTGTATCATTTCTAATTTGTAGGTGTATGTATTTCTATCTTTGAAGTATACTGTTATACCGTAGCTTACTATGGATTCGACCAGGGCGTGGTACGCTAATTTAATGGTTTTAAAAGGTACTCCATATTTTAATCGTGCCAAAGCCGCACTCCCTGAGCGTAGTCGTTTGCATAGTCTTTCTATGTGGTTAATAATAATAATAATAATAATAATAATAAATATTCACTTTTTTTGTTCTATTACTAAGCCAACCGAGGGCTATAAAGCCCTCTCATACACTTAACTAAGAAAGCTCGGGACCACCTGCTTTACATGCCCTCCGAAGCATGGCCAAACCAAATCAAACCAACAACCTTTCGGGTGAAAGTCGGAGTCTGTACCACTAACCTACATGTCCCGACTATCTCTATAATCAATCTCTATAATACAAATCCTTTTCTTTGACGCGAATTAGTCTAAAACCTCTTGTTCAGAGATTGTAATGATGCCTCAGTGGATCGACATAAGTACTAAGCCATTTAGACGTTCCTTTCCCACAAGAATTTCTCCAGTCTCATAAAGTCGCTTAATAAGGCTAGAAAACGACGTTTAGCGGCTCAGCGTCTATGCTTATCCAAGCCTATAAGAATAGATCCCGCCTTTATATTAAACTTCTGCAGTTCACACTTTTATGCATACTTATTTATTTCTACGTCTTGAGAATAAAAGAGTTTACTCGAACATGCTTTCCTATTTTCCGGACCCGCTGGGCTTCCTTTTGGCTATAGCATAGGATATCCCCTATCCCAAAACACGGAATTGATCGATGGGATTGCATATTCTAGAACGGGCAGACCAATACATTATAACATAGTTTTGTAACAATGGCAGGGCATGCAATGTATTGGAGCTGGAATTTTCCATAATTTCTTCAAAAAATAATTTTTTGCACAAAACCAATTTTTTTTGGGAATGAAACCTGTTCGATTTTGTTACTCTATTTAACACCTAAAGCATACCTGAAGGTAGAAATTATCAATAGAAAGGTTCCGCAGAAAAAATATTTTTTAGTAATTTTTCATGAAAATTGAGTTATTTTTATTTTTTCCCCCAAAAGCAAACTATCAAGGGGCAAGCGAACCACCGCGTTTTGTTAACACTAATAACGACTACAATATATGTGAATTTAAAAGATATCGTGGAGCCGTTTTTGATAAATAATTTATTTAGGAGTTTTTATTTTATTTTTTTGGGAATAAACCCCCCCCCCCCCAAAATTGAGTTAATTCAAAATAAAAAAAGCTCCCGAGGCATGATTTTTGTCATGCCAGATTTCATCTAAAGCCACCGAGTTTGCCTGATAATCGATGAACAGAGAGACAGAGTGACAGACAGACATTTCATAAAAACCCATTTTTTCGGTACCTGGGATCTCAAAAACTGTAAATCCGTTGAAATCTCGGAATCGAAGAGCTTTCCTTATACTACGTATTTAAATAGGAAAAGAATAATTATTGGAAGGGGGAGGGGGTAAAACCGGCTGCTGACACCCCCCCCCCCCATAGCTACGGCCTTGATGACTAACGTGACTAGTCTACACCACTTCTATTTCAATATGTGATGCCCATAACCAAATACATGACGAATTCAGTAGATATAAAACATTATAAACAAATAAATAAATAATTACTTTTTGTTTGATTACTAAGCCAACCCAGCGGAGTTAGGGCTATAAAGCCCTCTCTTTCAATCAACTAGGAAGGCCAGAGACCGCCTGCTTTACATGCCCTCCGAAGCACGGCCAGAAAATGTAGCATATATGGGACTCGAACCAACAATCTTGCGGGTGAAAGTCTTAGTCCTTACCACTAATCTACATGTCCTGACATTATATACATATTCAACGAGAATATTCACTATGCATAGATAAGACCCATCATATTTTGTAGTACAATTACATTCTAATTACCTATCACGTATTAACTCTGCACTACGCTGTAATTGCCCATTAAAGTAATATGGCCATTATTATTGAATCCCGGGGGGTCAGACAAATTAAAAAAAAAAGGATTTTGATAATTTATTTTGATTTATTAAAGTGTGATAATTATGTTATGAAGGAGGCGGGTGACGTCACCACTTGTTTTGTTTCAGCATGGTGGTGACACTGCGGTAATTAATATGGCGCAGTCTGTATTTATGGCCTACCCACTCACGGTCACCATTTTAAAAATGGCGCCCGCTCCTCATATCCCTGACCTTTATTTCTTAACCAGACCTGTAATTAATTGTTATTTAAGTTTATTTTATTCGTATGTTGTTGTGTTGATACAAGAACTGTCCTAACTCGTACAGTATAAATGCTCAGTCAGAACGTTAGTTTTTTGTTTGTTTAAATTACCCCATAGTATTAGGCTTCAGTCATCAGCTTTCTTGCAGCCCAATACAACACATAATCTGGTGAACCTCTGCTACTGACGAGACCAGGTCTTAAATGGTTTTTTCTGTCTATTTCTTCCCGGGTGTCACACAGAGAGCAGAAAGGTTCCGCTGCTACACCTATACGGTGAAGGTCTTTTTAAAGGTAGGTAGTCATGGTTTTGTAGTTTATTTACTGTATGGTGCCGGTATCTTTTATACGAGAAATGCTAGCTCAATAATTTTAGGAAAAATCTACGGTACAAAAATTAAAAATCCCTTCCTGCTCTGGCCGATCAGGTGTAGGGAGATTCCATGAAAGCGCAGGCCCCGCTTTTCCTATATGCTACGCTATGTATGTAGATAAAAATAAAATAAAAATCCGCCAATCAGGAGTAGGGAGATTCCGCAGACCCTGATTTTCCTCTGCACTACCTATGCTATGTACTAGTATGTAATAAAAAATAAAAAATACTTCATTATTTTCCCGACCACAACATCAACACACAAAACACTCTTGTGTTCCAAATTTCCAACCACAATGCCGACTATGAACTTTCATTTTTCAAATTATTTTCACTATGACTGGATGCCATTTTAAAATGGTTGATTTGTCGTAAAAAGTGTTAATTATCTTTATTATAGGTAATAATACGGACTTTCAGTCAGATTTTAATTCATTCCTCTGCGACCAATATTAACTGAGATATGAATTATATAAGGTTTCAGTCGGCCGCCATCTTGTAACTACATAAATAGTGGATCTAGCTGGTTAAAAACCTCAATCAAGACATTTGTATGATCAATTTTTCTGCCAAGTTTCATCAAAATCTGATAATATTTACGGAAGTTAGAGTGTTACCTAAAATCGATATACATATATATATACAGTATATAACATTTTGAACGGAGGGTGGTTTTAGGCTCAGGGGGTCATGAAATGAAAAGTTGTAAAGACATTGTCCGAAAGTCGAACATTGGTCGCCATCTCAATAGGTACATGAATCTCCCTAAAATACTTGATTCTTTTCCCGACTACAACATAAACACACTAAACACTCTTTTGTTCCAAATTTCGAACCAAAATGCCGACTATGAATTTTTACTTACCGTATCAAATTATTTTCACTTTGACTGGATGCCATCTTAAAATGGTTGATTTGTTGCAAAAAGTGTAGATAATCATTTTTGTAGATAATAATACGGGCTTTCAGTCAGATTTTATTTCATTCCTCTGCAACCAATATTTACTCAGATATGAATTATATAAGGTTTTAATCGTTCGCCATCTTGGAACTAAAGAGTGGATCTAGCTGGTTAACAAACTCGATCAAGACATTTGTATGATCAATTTTTGTGCCAAGTTTCATCAAAATTAGATAATATTTACGGATGTTAGAGTGTTTCCTAAAATCGATATACATACATACATAATTAATATACTATATATACAGTATATATATATACTATTTTGAACGGAGGAAGGTTTTAGGCTCAGGGAGTCATGAAATGAAAAGTTGCGAAGACATTTTCCGGAAGTCTAACATTGGTTGCCGTCTCAATCGGTAGGTGAATCTCCCTAAAAGACCCCATTATATGGTGCACGAAGCAGTCTTCTACTACTTAAATGAGCCAAATCTTTAATATTTTTCTTTGTTAATTAAATAACAAATAAGAAGCCTGTAAACGGATTTTGGAGTTGGCCTACCTATTTTCTACGGGACGTACAATCTTAATAAATAAATAAATAAGAATTTATTTGCAGACTAAAAATGCAAATCCAGAAAATTTGAGTAAAATTTAAATTCCTTCATAGTAAGTAAAATTTTAAATATAATATGCCTAATATAATAATTATAATTAGCAGTTTAAAAGCACCTTCCCCACTTACATCACCTGCTGCATGAAGCATTAAACACAAAATTACCACTAAGTCCCGTCAATCACAAAACCATGGAAACATAGACGAGAAAACCCGGCAAAGCCCACCGGATGATTGATGCTCAAAACTCTAAGTTTGCGTTTCAGCGACAAAAGTTTTCATTGTTGCGACAGCCATGTTTCACAGTTTATGGGGCCGCTTATGTCATCTGATGGCCCATTGTACGCTGAGTTTTAACGACAAATTTTTCCTTTTTTACCCTCCCTGACATTTTAAATTCAACCGAGTTGAAGATAACCGCCGCGCTCTGTAGCGGGTTATTTTTTATTTTTTGTTTGTTAACAACTTTGTCCCGCTTTTTTTCCTCTCTCTTATTTTATACGTGCGGGTTTCCCGAGACGTTTCTATATCCGACTTCTTTTTTATGTTTTGTGATGTTTCACCTCGTGAATTTCGTAGAGGTGCGAATTTCAAATTCTTGTGGGGATAACGTTAACGCAAAACGAGTTTGGTTTAGGTTAAAAATCTGTGTGCCATCTGTGAATTCATGACAGCAGAGCATGTTTCAAACTGCGGCTAACTTGGTAGTGTGCACAGCGTTGGCAGGGGAACATGGTGGGACATGATAACGCCCTGAGACTATACCAGTCAGTCTACGTGCGTGTCGAGTCCTGGTCACCTCCGATTTAATCGTGTGACTTTACCATGTTGCCCAAGTGGTTCACTATAATCAGGAGGTCCACCCTGTCTGTCAACTCCCCTTTCTCCGAGGTGAAAGAGCCTGCCCTTAGGGTGCCTCAAGTTAACAGACTCACTCCCAGGCTTACAGGGTTGCTTAAAGAAGAAATGCTGAAAGCAGGCGTTGGAAACAACAAACAACAGGTTCAAAATATAAAATTAATTGACGCGGTCTCTCAGTTCTTAGAATAGAATGGCCAATCCAGCTTTAGAGAATATGAACTGTCAATTTTTGTTTTTTATTCAATATCTACGCAATTATAAACAAATAAATGAATATTCACTTTTTTTGTTCTATTACTAAGCCTATATGGCTTTACGTGCCCTCCGAAGAATGACCAGAAAATTTAGCAAGTGTGGGACTCGAACCAAGAACCTTTCGGTTGAAAGTCTGAGAGTCTGTACCACTACTCTACATATCCCGAAATCAAAGTCTGTTATAGGGCTATTTCATACACCATTCGAGTTTCATACGGTGTTTTAAACACCTATTTGAAGTTGTATTTAGGCGGGGTTTCCACATACGTCAATGGTCAATGGGAAATATGGGTTTGACGTGGTAGCAGAATTTTTGGTATGTCTTTAATGTCTGCTAAAACGCCAATTTCACATTTCTCATTGACTATTGACGTATGTGGAAACCCCGCCTTATTTCATGAAGATTACTTGGGACTAAAATGGGACGCAATGTGAAATTCATAATTATATAATGTTCGTCTGTTTTCCAGAGCCAGCTTTCAGCATTTCAGCTTTAAGCAACCCTGTCTGCCTAGCGGGGGTAGTGAGTCTCTGAAGATGTATTGTATGACCTGTTTGTGTTTGCTGAACATGTTCTCAACACAAACAGGTCGTACCATACGTTTTCAGAATGCTACAGTACTATCTACAACTGTTTCGTACTACCCCCGGTTACACAGTGAGGGTATAGAAATCTACAAACCTCCGCAGAACTTAAACAGAAAAGAAGGACTAATGGTCAACAGAATATGGTATCCAGCCTTAAACAAGACTATAACATAGAAAATGACGTCATCCGGAAATCAGGTGCGAGGAAGACTCTGCCTCCACCCCCCACCACCCCACACAAATATCAGTACACATCCAAACAATTGCTGAGAGATACAATCTTAGAGGTAATTCCACTGATGATGTCGACCGCAGGTGTTGACGAATCATTTGGAAGTACGCTTTCAGAATGACCACGGCCTATCATCCCGGATTCTACTACTTCGTCACATAAAAATAGAGCTCTTTGGCCACCCCTGACATTGATCTAAGGTCGCAGAGCTCGTAAACCTGCCGCTACCCAGTCCACATCCAGAAGTGCCCATAGCGGAATGTCACTGCCTCAGTCAATGGCGATCTGGTGAATCATAAAAAAGCCATTTGGCCACCCCTGGCACTGATCTAAGACCGCAGAGCCCGTAAACCTGCCGCTACCCCATGTAGAAGTGCCCTTAGCGGAAAGCCACAGTCTCCGTCAAGGAAGTGGCGGAAACCGCACAACGGAAACCAACTTTTCCCAACCCCTGCCCCCCCCCCCTCCCACCCCCTTTTTCTACCATCACCTACTCAGAAACGTAATAAAAACAGCGAGAAATTATGACTTTTTATTTCGTAAAATTTGCAGCTGCAAACAAAACTTCTTTATAGGCTATATACTGTGTAGCGACTCGTAACCAAACTTGGAGGCGTTATACTTATTGCTTTCCTATTTATACGGTGTATAAGGTTTTTGCGAAATGTCTGCCTGTGAAATGAAATGAAAAATGTCTTTACATTAGGCGAGTTTTAACCCCGAAGGGCTAATCTACCAGCTAACCTAACACCTAACCTAACCCTGTCTGCCTGTTTATCGATTTGCGGGCAAACTACTCGGTTTGACATGTAGGTTCCCAAAAATCATACCTCGGGATTATTATTTTTTTCATTTTTTTAAAATCAATTTGGGGGAGGGGGAGTTTATTCTCAAAAAACTTCAAAAAAACGTCTAAAAAAATTATTTCTCAAAAACAGCTCCAACGATTTCTTTTAAATTCACATGCTGTATATTGTAGTCGTTATTAATGTTAATAAAATGCGGGGGGTCGCTTGCCCCTTGATAGTTTGCTTCTGGGGGTAAAAAATAAAAAAAATTAAATTTGAATGAAAAATGACCAAAAATTAATTTTTCTGCGAAACCTTTCTATCGATGATTTCTACCTTCAGGCATGTTTTAGGTGTTAAATTGAGTAACGAAACCGGACAGGTTGCTTTCCCAGAAAAGTTTGGTTTTGTAAAAAAAAATGTTTTTTTTTGAAAAAATGATAGAAAATTCACGCTCAAATGCATTGCGTGCCCTGCCAGTATTGCTGTGTGGTAATGTGTTGGTCTGACCTATCTAGAATTTACCTCACCTCCAGTGACGTTAGATGGACAACCCCCCCCCCCCCCCCCGAGATATCTGAAATTTAACCTGAGAAAAATTATTTACCATGAAATTATTCATTTTCTCTATCTACTAATTGATAAATTGGAAAGCATGTTCGAGTAAACTCGGACCGGTTCTTTACGCTTGTGCCATATTGTCAATGGTAAACTTGTCTTAGCCTTAGCATGCATGTCCATTGTCACTTTTAGCCGGGGTGGATTGACGTCTAGGACATGTGCCAGTTTGCCAATGGCAAAAAATTCGGGACCACTATCAATAATGTCCTAAATCCATGGGGTCGTTGGAATTAGGCAATGGACCAATGGGCCACTTTAAGTAGGCATAGCTCCATAAAAAGCTATTGCCCAAACAGTTGCTACTAAGATACAATCGACAAAGTCTGCGTAGTTACACTGAAGATGTTGACTGCAGATGTTGACGAAACGTTAGTAAGTACGGTTTTTTATTGACCATGGCCCATTAGCCCAAATGCTTCATTACCTGCCTCGGGCCGTGAAAGTCTTTGTAATTATTTATGCTATTGTTTTGCGGTTTGTGACGTCAAACTCTTGAAGCGTTCTCAATAAAGTTGCTCTGTAAGGTTGAAAGCCTATTCCTTCCTCACCTGTAAATAGCCCTCTTCAAAGTTTCATTTATATAGCGAAAAGGCTCGGTATGAAGGGCTCTTGACTCGCTGCTGTATGGTCTCGCCTGAGAGAAAAGGAGAAATTACTCAAACTGAGTTAACTATAAAAGTTCTGGGAAACTCGACTTTGCTCCAGCTGTAGCGCCAACGTAAAAGAATAACATACACGGGAGTAAGTGAGTCGTCTAGTATCAAAGTCGCCAGTGTAATTTTTAACCAAATTTTTCAGATACCACAAATCCTGTAAATGCAGTGCAAATCATATACTGTATTAAACTAAACTGACAGTTCAGTACAGTGTTACTAAACTAACAGTTTAGTTTAATACATTATATGATTTGTACTGCATTTACAGGATTTGTGGTATCTGAAAAATCGGTCAAAAATTACATTAGCTATTTTTTTTTTTTTTTTTTTTTTTACATTATTACATTATATTGATACAATAAAATCTTTGATGCTTTGATACTAGATGGGCCGGCCGCCATACCAACTTGAATCCAGCGGACCAGAGCAGGTTCAAAGATGCAGATAACTTGGTCGTGTGCACAGTGCCGGTAGGGAAACATGGTAGGACTTGTCCTGGTCACCTCCGAACTAATCGTGTGACTTCACTGTGTTTCCCAAGTGGTTCGGAATCCACTATAATCAGGAGGTCCACTGTCCTGTGGGCCCGTGGCCTGGGACTGTGTCCAACCGCATTCTATACTACACTAGATGACTCATGTGTAAATTGTCCTAAAAAAGCGGTTCGAGGGATATTTTATCCATATCTTGGTTGAGAAAGCAACCGGTTGGGTTTTATTACTTCTTATTGACTTCTTCTGTTCTATTAATAAGTCTACCTAGCGGAGTTAGGGCTATAAAGCCCTCTCTTACACTCAACTAGGAAGGTCCGGGACCGCCTGCTTTACATGCCCTCCGAAGCATGGCCAGAAAATGTAGCATGTATATTGAACACCTAAATTAATAAATAAATTCATTTTTGGGGGTATCCTTCAAAAAAATATTATGTATAGTACAAAAAAGAACAGTTTTAATAAATATAAATACATATTGTAGACATCCCAACAATGAGGTTCGCACCTACAGTATACGTACTTAGCTACAGAAAAACAAAATACAGGCCATGAGCAGTGGTTCTTGGCTGGAGTAACGATAGAAAATACACTTCATCCACGATTATCATTAGCTGCGGAAAAACTAAATGCTGGCCAAAGACTGTGCACCAATATATAAAATACACTTAATCTTTGAAGCCCAAGTGATTGTATTAGAAGAATAGTGTTGAACTGTACTTTATAGGGTGTATCCCGCCCGCCTCTATGAAGGCATGGGAGCCCTAATTGTATTTTGTATAATAATTGTATTTGTTGGAAATAAAGAATTGTTATTATTAGGATTATTATTATTATTAAGACTATTTTTTTTTTTTTTTTTTGCAATGTGAGAGAATCATTTAACCATTAGCTGCGGCAAAATTAAATGCTGACCAAAGACTGTTCACCTATAGAAAATACAATTCATCTTTGAAGTCCAAGATTAAGTCAATTTTTTTTTACAATGTGAGAAAATCATAGCCGTTAGGTGCGGAAAAACACAATTCTAGCCAAAGACTGGGCACCTATAGAAAATACACTTCATCATCGAAATCCATGTGCAAGTATATTTTTACAAAGTGAGAAAATCAGAATCATGGTACGCAGTCAACATTAAATATTTTAGGCATGCGGGTATAAGAGTTGCTTATTGGCGGTAGAAGAAAATTCAGGCCTAAAACTGTGCACCTATAGAAAATACACTTCATCATTGAAATCCATGTGCAAGTCTATTTTTACAATGTGAGAAAATCATAACCATGGTAGGCAGTAAACATCAAATATTTTTGGCATCCCAACAATGAGGTTAGCAGTTACTTAGCTGCTGAAAAACAAAATGCAGGCCAAAGACAGTGGTTTTTGGCTACAGTCCAATTTTGGGTTGTACGTTACAGCTTCCTCAACCTCTCCTATATCGACTTTAACACTATCACCTCTTCTTTCAAGATTTATTGCCCCTTTTAAAGCCAATAACAGTGTTTAAACTGCCCCCTCCCCCAGCTTTCTATACCTGAGTTGTTTAAAAGCCTCTACCCCTTTGAACCTTTTGTGCTGACTATTGACTGCTGATCACTGGGGTATCTTTTAATTTTTATTCTCACACCTTTTATTCTTTGAAAACCTTTTTGCTCCCCCATTTATGCGTTGACTCGTTCCCGTACATAAGTCGAGCCAACACCTGTTACAATGTCACTGGTAAGCTTATCTGAGTTTGACCGTTGGTACTTGTGATTCGTGTGGGTTGACATTGAGGAGTGAACCAGTTTGCCAATGCCTAGAAATTCATTCGGAGACAATACCAAAAATGTCCGAAAACCAATAGGGACGTGATGAAGTGGAATATGGGATGGTAGGCCGTGGTCTTTCAAAAGTTTCGTCAACATCAGCACGCGACATCTTCAGTGGAACTGCGTAGACTTCTTAGATTGTATCAACTTCATAAGGAGTCAAATACTGAGCGAGGAGGAGGAGGAGGAGAAAAATACAGCATTCGCTGCAAACCAATCCCTAGATTGCAACTCAAGAAGATGAACGAAATGAATATATTGAAATTTTTTTTTCCAGAAGCCTGTCATCGAAGCTTCTTACACTTACACACAGACAAGACTTAGGAGTCAAATACTTGGTCATAGGGGCGTTTGCCTAATAAAATAACTGATTTGAAAATATTTTTTTTGTGTAGGTAGCTGGTCATCGATGCTTCAGACTTTGAACTAAACCATAGACTAAAGACTTAGCTTTTCAGGACTAAGCCTGATGATGGGAGTAGAACCCACTTCCGAAACGTCGCCCCCTTCCCCTGACAATTTCCTTGCCTTTAATGACTAATTAACACAGCAGACAGTGCTGTTACTTGTTAGTCCAACCAACCCTTTGTTAAATAATACCTGTATTGCACCATTGCCATTAAACTATACCAATAGAAGACTTAGGAGTCATGTAATGGAATACCTGACAAACCCTCACAACTCAGATTGCTTTCTGAAAAAAGTAAATCTAAGAAAAAAATAGAAAATACATTTTGGAAAAATAGACGAAAATCTATTTTTCAATAAATTTTTGACGTAAAGTAAGTTTTTATTATTAGTTTATATATAAAAAAATATATATTCTACAAAAGCAGAAACCTGCATTACCTATGGCGGAGGGGGGTCAGGGGCGTCATGACCCCCCATCAATGAGTAAATTCATAACATACTTAATAAAAAGAAAAAAAATGAATAAAACTCAACTTTTCAGCAAAAAAAAAAATACCTTTTAAACTTGCAAACAACTTCTTCCCCCCCCCCCCTCTAAATATTCGGATGGATCCGCTCTTGTGCATTGCAACCCTAGGTTCGATACATACCTGCTTATTATGCTTGAATGACAAGACGTATTTAACCTGTGCCTATTATAGAGCATAAGGTTGGTGATATTTCAGGATAATTAGTACAAAGTCGAACCTACCCGTCTGCAATTACAGCCAATTCCTATACCACTAAACTGACTGTATAGGTACTTATTAGGCCAGGTACACGCTATATGGGATGCATTTCAAGTTCCAGTACCGACGGGGCAGGCATGGCTCAATGCCCTATCATTAAGCCCGTCGAAAATTAAAAAAACTGTTAAAGAAATTAAATCGTTAAAAATTTAAATTAAAAAAAGTCTTTAGGTGGTGTAATGTGAATACATTTTTAAGGAAAAATATTTTCGTATTTAACTTAATTCATTTTTGAAATGTATTTGTACCTAAAATACGATTTTTTATAATAAATCTTAATTTATCATCGTTCTCAATGTTAATGTATACACGACCATATGTGAAACTATATTAAGAGCGCTAATATTTAACAGTAGGGCCTTTTAATATAAAATATTTTTAACATTACTTCAAATTTTATTAAATTATTTTTAATATATATATATTTTTAATATTCTCATGTAACTTATGTACGTACATATTGTAATTAAAGACTATAGTAATGTAAACAATAAAAGCAACAGAAGTCTCATTATCCTACTGTAATATTTAACAATATGCTATTGATACTAAGATACCTAATGTACCAAATAGTTCGAAATTAAGAAGAAATTAAGAAGAAATGTAGAATTATAAAAAAACTGGCGAAATTCAAGAATATTTTGGCGCGTAAAATTTTAATATAAAGGTAATTAACAAGTTTTTTTATGGTAAAAATGTCATATCTATTTGTATTTTGGAGCTCTTAAGAAAGCTACAAGTCTGGAACACCGTAGACCCTACGCTCCCCATATCTATTGCAAACAGCCTGCGGGCATATCTTATAGGGACGACAAACACACCTTAAGCTCTTATTGTTTTCATAAACACACCTTATCCGATTTTGTAATTGGGTGTAACCCTATGGCCTATAGTAAAGTACGTTTTAAAAGCTACAAAGTAGTTTTTTGCCTTATCATCGACATCTCAAACATAAAAGACAATAGACAATACTTTAATAGGTAATTTTTTATAAGCAGCAAACTTACATACGGCTTTCGATTTCGTTATAAAATACAAACAAAAAACCCCTTTCGGCTCCGGCCGATCAGGTGTAGGGAGGTTCCATGCAAGCTCAAACTCCGCTTTTCCTTTAGTTCTCTATGCTACCTATGTGTATGTAATAAAAAATAAATATATCCTTAGGATGCAATATTTCAGAGCTTTGTGATTTTTTTCAATGAAATCACAGGATCGAAGTTACAAAATATTTGGGTCCCATCGTTCCCATTTTGGCCACTTGGGGGCGCTTAGGTGCTTCCCGCACAAATTTAAAAAATGTAAACACGTAAGTCAGCATTAATTTAAATAGATGCCATCTCTACATTAATGAATGATTATAATATTCATTGGAATTCGAACGAAAATTCAAAACTTGGTATAATATCTTCATAAGCAAGTATCTCAGTGAAATATAAGAAATTATAACATTTTACCCAATGAACATTACTTCTCATCTCATGAGTACCTACGAGTAGGTAGCTTAAACCTGATCCTGGAACTAAGGTGCCCATTCCACATACGTACAACGTCAATGAAAATTATGAAATTGAAGGGCATTTCAATTTTACTCTATGCCATTGTTAAAATTGATCAATGATCAATTGATATTAGAGTAAAATCACAAACAATGAAACAAACAATCTAAAATTAAAAAATGGCGTCATGTGATATGACAAGTACAACTATTTTAATTGATTTCTCTAAAAAGAAAGCATTTCTGTATAAAAATTATATTAAGGATTAAATAATAAGGCGACGAAGAAAACAAATACAATTTCAAGAAATAAATTTCAAAAATTTGGCGCATACGCTTCAATTGAAAATTGTCAATTTTTGAAAAACATATGGAATGGCCCCCATCAATGAGAAATTGAAATGTCCTTCAATTTCATAATTTTCATTGACGTTGTACGTATGTGGAATGGGCGCCTAATGGTCAACTATTTTATAGTACAAATGATGCGAATGGGGTTTAGCATCATATACATTTTCCCATCTACAATGTATGTAGGCTGCAAACAAGCCTAATTATTTCTCATTATTTCTCAATAGATACTGTTTAAGTTATTATTTATTATTACAGTTATTAGTTAGGCGCTATACTGACGCTGACTAGACGCCATCTTGAAATCGTTGATTTGTCGTACAAAGTGTTTAGGTGCCAATTCCACCGACCGGCTAGGGCTATTTACAGAAACGGTGACGTGGTAGCAGACATTCAAGACTTAGGTGGCGTTTCCACCGACCTCGCATTGCAGAATGCAAATGACATTGACGGAAATTAGAATTTTTCTTTTTATAGAAATCGATTAAAATGTTTGTACTTAACATATCCCATGACGCCATTTTTTAATTTTAGTTTGTTTGTTTGTGATGTTACTGTATGATCATTGATCAATTTTAACTATGGCATAGAGGAAAATAAACATTTCCGTCAATTCTGCAATACGAGGTCGGTGGAAACTCCGCCTAAGTCTTGAATGTCTGCTACCATGTCACTGTTTTTGTAAATAGCCCTAGCCGGTCGATGGAATGGGCGCCTTATCAGCATTATCGTAGATAATAATACGGGCTTTCAGTCAAATTTTAATTCATTCCTCTGCGACTAATATTAACTGAGATATAAATTGTATAAGGTTTCAATCGGCCACCATCTTGTAACTAAATAGTAGACCTAGCTGGTTAACGAACTCGATCAAGACATTTGCATGATCAATTTTTATGCCAAGTTTCATCAAAAGTAGGATAATATTTACGGAAGTTAGAGTGATTCCTAAAATCGATATACATATACATACAACATATATATATGTAATTTTGAACGAAGGGTGGTTTTAGGCATAGGGGGCCATGAAATGAAAAGTTATGAAGAAATTTTCCGGAAGTCGAACATTGGTCGCCATCTCAATAGGTAGATGAATCTCCCTAAAATGCTTCATTCTTTTGTCGACCAGAACATTAACACACGAAACACTCGTGTGTTCCGTACCATATACACCATAATATTAGGGTAAAAACTACCATAGAAATAGAATAACAATCAAAAGAAACAGAAATATCAAAGATAATACAGAATATATGTATATATTTGTATATATACAATATATATTAACTATGTGTATATACAATTGCTTTCCAATTTATACGTAGTATAAGGAAAGCTTTGTGACGGTCCAAATTTTCGATTCCGAGATTTCAACGGATTTACACGTTTTAAGGTGCCTGGAACCCAAAAAAGTGGTTTTTACGAAATGTCTGTCTGTCGTTCTGTCTGTCTGCCTGTCCGTCGATTTCCGGGCAAACTACTCGGTCGATTTTGATGAAATTTGGCATATAGGTTCACAAAAATCATACCTCGAGAACACTATTTTTATTTGGGGCTAACTCAATTTGGGGGGGTTTTATTTTCAAAAAACTTCAATAAAACGTCTAGAAAAATTATTTCTCAAAAACGGCTCCAACGATTTCTTTTAAATTCACATATATTGTAGTCGTTATTAATGTTAACGAAATGCGGGGGGGGGGGGGGTCGCTTGCCCCTTGATAGGTTGCTTCTGTGGGTAAAAAAATAAAAATAACTAAATTTAATGAAAAATTACTTAAAAATAATTTTTCTGCGAAACCTTTCTATCGATGATTTCTACCTTCAGGTATGTTTTAGGTGTTAAATTGAGTGACGAAACCGGATAGGTTGCTTTCCCAGAAAAGTATTTGGTTTTGTGCAAAAAAAATGTTTTTTTGAAAAAATGATAGAAAATTCACGCTCAAATGCATTGCATGCCCTGCCAGTATTGCTGTGTGGTAATGTGTTAATCTGACCTATCTAGAATTTACCTCACCTCCAGTGACGTCAGGTGGACAACCCCCCCCCCCCCCCCCCCGAGATATCGGAAATTTAACCATAGGAAAATTATTTACCATGAAATTACTCATTTTCTCTATCAACTAATTTTGATAAATTGGAAAGCATGTTCGAGTAAACTCGGACCGGTTCTTTCATATACGACAATAATTTGAGTTTACGCAGTCAAAAGCCAAAATTTTTCCGAAAAATAAAAACCAGAAAAATCACTTCGACGACACAGAAATTGTACAATACTCGTATACCCTACAGTATGCATGAGAAAGTAATAAAAATTAAATTACAATGTCAGCGTTGCTGAGCGTAGCTATAAGCCATTTCCGCTACTTTATACACATAACAAGATCTTTCTTGTACCGTAATTCACTCCATTTTATTAAGTTAGGCTATCTTACAATTTTTCACGAGACTTCGCAAGGAGAAAATGAAATTTCATATTCCAATTTCCGGTTTTGCTGTCGTCGTCTAAGAGAAAAACAGTATTAAGTAACTGTGTTGCAATTTATTAAAGTACATGCAACTTAAATTTGATTAACTGTCATTATTAGCTTTTTAAACTTAATTAGCATGCAATGCTTTTCGATGGCGTAGTCAGGGGTGGATTTGGCTTTGTGCGAATAGAGGCACTGCCCTTGTCGCGGACATTAATAATTATTGTATGTATATGTGTATATGTGTGCACTAATAAAACCACTATTTTCCATTAAAAAAAAGAAATGCGCGCCTAAATTTGAAAGATTATTCCTTAATATCTCATAAATATTAAGTAATATGCACATAAAAAAATCTTTAATGTTCGCGGCGCGTGGATATAGGCATTTGCCTCCGTTGCCTACTGGTAAATCCGCCACTGGGCATAGTGGTAACTTGTTCGTACTTGTGCGAGTCTCTACACATCATGCGATCGGTGACCTGTCGTAACTCAACACAGGTAGGCCTACTACCTACAGAGGCGACTGAAGATACATGCATTGAATTGTCTGTATGCGAACAATCTTTTATATATAAAAAAAAAATTGTTTCTATGGGAATAATTAAATACAATACAATACAATGCAATATATATTTCCGTTAAATTACACAATACAAGTAAAGTATAAAATAAAATAAAGTCTTCTTTTGTAGGGTGCACTCAAAACTCGTAAAAACAACTAGTTCACGAACTTATTAGTACGTACTATGTATCAAAATGTTGAAAAACACTTTTTCTTTCTAGTAAAACCATAATGATAGTTGTATGATCGATATTGTCTGTGATATCTGAATTTTTACAAAAACGGATTATTAGTGGGAGCTTTAGCGAATTTTCCGGTTATCTATAAAACAAAAATAAGCTACCAGCAGCCGAGGCGATTATAATACCGGTATTTATTTAATCCCCTGGTATTAAAAATGTAAACAAGATAATTTTATAATGGAAAGTGCTATTCAAAATTTTATTGTTAACAGTTATAATCCTAGGGTATTTATTTAACCCCGGTATTATAATATAAGGGTTGAGGCGATTATAATACCGGGGTTAAATAAATACCCTAGGATTATAACTGTTAACAAACAAATTTTGAATAGCACTTTCCATTATTCTTGTTTACATTTTTAATACCAGGGGATTAAATAAATACCGGTATTATAATCGCCTCGATCAGGCTGCTGTTCGGTTTTGTTACTCTATTTAAGAGGACATGCTACGTAGAAAATGAGCACCCCAAAATTTGTTGTTTTTATTGACTTTATATTTTTTATTTAATTAACAAAGCAAATCATTAAAAATTTGGCTCATGGAAGTTGTAGAAGACTGCTTCATGCATCATGTAGTAGGAAGTATTAAATTTTTGGTACCTTGATTCTTTCATAAATACCAGAACGGACTAAAATTATGCGTATTCTGGGATTTTTGGAAGAACTACAAAACCGAAAAGTAAAAATACCCGATTATATCGTGCATGACGTAGTCTTCAACAACTTCCATGAGCCCAATCTTTAATGACTTGCTTTGTTAATTAAATAAAAATTAAAAAGTCCATAAAAAGTACAAATTTTGGGGGGCTCATTTTCTAGGTAGCATATCCTCTAAAGACCTAAAACATATCTGAAGTTAGAAGGCTGAAGTTAGAAGGCATAGATAGAAAGTCATTTTTCATGCATATTGTGTCTTTTTTATTTTTTTGGCCCCAGAACCGAACTATCAAAGGTCAAGCAACCTATTAGATTGTGTTTACATTAATAACGCCTGCAATATGTGAATTGAAAATAAATAGCTAGAGCCGTTTTTGAGAAATAATTTTTAACCCGTTTTCTGAGAGTAACCCCCCTTACCCCCCAAAATTAAGTTAGCCCAAAATACAAAATAAAATGTTCCCGAGGTATGATTTTTGTGAGCCTACGTGCCAAATTTCTTCAAAATCCACTGAGTAGGCCTAATTTGCCCACTGACAGTAAAATTCATAAAAAAAACACTTTATTCTATACCTGGGACCTCAAAACATGTAAATCCACTGAAATCTCGACACCAAAAATTTCGACCATCAGCACAAACCTCTCCTTAGGCGCGGTTTCCACCAACCTCTCAGTGCAGAATACACATACGGTGACGTGGTAGCAGATATCATTAATAAAGGCGGGGTTTCCACCGACCTCTCATTGCAGAATTCAAATTATATTGACGGAAATTTTTGTTTCACTCTATGCCATAGTTAAAATTGATCAATGATCATAGAGTAACATCACAAACAAACTAAAATTAAAAAAATTGCTTGATGGGATATATTAAGTACCAACATTTTAATAGATTTCTATAAAAAAAAAAATTCAAATTTCCGTCAATGTCATTTGCATTCTGCAATGCGAGGTCGGTGGAAACGCCGCCTTATATGTACTAACATATAAATAGGAAAGTCATAATAAAACTTATAATTAATTTTTTGGTGTATTTTGGGATAGTTTGATATTTTTTGGGAAATTCGACCTTGTACATAAAACGGCTATGTGGGCTTTCCTCTCAATATCGCTGGCTAAAATGCATTGTTGACATTTGATAAAAGGTGCGATATTAAGGCTCATATTGGCGATAAGGTGGTAAATCCAATATGTAATATGTTCAGAGTAATCACCACAGTCTTATTATGTAAAAGCTAATATGGCGCTCACTATCACAAATATGTTATCTGTGATATTTTTATGTTGTACCGGTATGCTTAGATAGCGCATTTTCCTTAGGCGCTTATTCCACCTACGTCAATAGTCAATAGTAAATGTGGTATTGACGTGGTAGCAGACATTAAAGACAGTCTAAAAATGTCTGCTACGACGTCAATACCACATTTACTAATGACTATTGACGTAGGTGGAATAAGTGCCTTAGTGTTCTACCTACATATGGGAGAGATGGGACATTCAAGTTTTTTTATTTATCCTGAGGTCTCCTTCGATGGCATAGTGGTAGCGTGTTCGTACTTGTGCGAGTCTCTACACACCATGCGATCGGAAACCTGTTGTAACTCAACACCTACAGAGGCGACTGAAGACGTTATTCGCTTACATTTATAGAATTGTTTGTATGCGAATAATCATTTATAAAAAAAAAAACTGCAGACCCATGGCGATTATTATTAACCTACTCCTTGTGTTAATACATAATATATATACAACATTAAAAACATACTGTATAAAACCTAATAGCATTTAAACAAATAAACAAAGAACCGGTCCGAGTTTGCTCGAACATCAACATTAGTAGATAGAGAAAATGAGTAACATGGTGAATAATTTTCCCATGGTTAGATTTCCGATATCTCGGGGGGGGGGGGGGGGGGAGGGGGGATTGTCCACCTGACTTCACTAGAGGTGAGATAAATTCTAGATAGGTCAGACCAACACATTATCACACAGCAATAATGGCAGGACACGCAATGCATTTAAACGCGAATTTTCTATCATTTTTTCAAAAAATAATTTTTTGCACAAAACCAAATAGTTTCTTGGGAAAGCAAACTGTCTTGTTTCGTTACTCAATTTAACACCTAAAACATGCCTGAAGGTAGAAATCATCGATAGAAAGGTTTCGCAGAAAAATTATTTTTTAGTCATTTTCTGTGAATTTAGTGAATTTTCTATCATTTTTTCAAAAAAAACATTTTTTTTTTTACAAAACCAAACTTTTCTGGGAAAGCAACCTGTCCGGTTTCGTTACTCAATTTAACACCTAAAACATGCCTGAAGGTAGAAATCATCGATAGAAAGGTTTCGCAGAAAAATTATTTTTTAGTCATTTTTCATGAAAATTTAGTTATTATTTTTTTTTTTTTTACCCCCAGAAGCAAACTATCAAGGGGCAAGCGAACCCCGCATTTTATTAACATTAATAACGACTACGACATATGTGAATTTAAAAGAAATCGTTGGAGCCGTTTTAGAGAAATAATTTTTTTATAAGTTTTTTTGGAATTTTTTGTGAATAAAACCTCTCCAAATTGAGTTGGCAAAAAAAAAAAAATGGCCTCGAGGTATGATTTTTGTAAACCTACATGCCAAATTTCATCAAAATCGACCGAGTAGTTTGTCCGGAAATCGACGCACAGACAGACAGACAGACAGAACGACAGACAGAAAGACATTTTGTAAAAATCGATGAACAAACAGACAGACATACAGACAGACATACAGACAGACAGAGCGACAGACAGACATTTCGTAAAAACCACTTTTTTGGGTTCTTGGGACCTCAAAACGTGTAAATCTGTTGAAATCTCGGAATCGAAAATTTCGACCATCACAAAGCTTTCATTATACTACGTATAAATTGAAAAGCAAAAACAAAAACCTAATTTTTTTCTAGAATAACATTTCCCATAGTGTAAAATTATCTTGTGTACATTGTTAATGCCGGGGTTTATTTAATGGTTTTAAACAAATGAGTACAGAATGCGCGGGAAATTCAAATTGATAAATTAATCCTCGGCTATATTTTTGATGAGTGTTCAATTTTTTCTCCCTTAGATGAAGACACATTAATTAAAATTCGTATTATATTTCAAAATTCTACAAGTACATTTTAATGTTTAATAGTATTTCCTTCAATTATAAAACAATGCAACAGTTCCTTGTATTCCAATAATTTATTAATTTGAATTTCCTGCGCATATTTTAACACCGTCACGTGACACCTTACTACTGCGGTATTAAAAAATAAACCCCTGTATTATGTTAATCCCAAATCACCAGAATAGCGCTGTAGGGGGTTTTAGCTACGGTACCTACCTGCTTCCATTTCTTTGAACTCCATCAGTGAAGGTGCTACGGGGGTGGCCGGAAGGACCTGGCCCCTCCGAAACTTTCTCCGGCCCCCCTGGAAACGTCCGAATTAAAACTGGTTACAAGTTACTTACTTTCATTATACCTACTCCCAACGACAAATGTTTTATTTTTTCATTGGCCCCCAGATAAAAGTCATAGCCCCCCATGCCCCCCTCTCTGCCTTAAAATTTCTGGCGCCGCCAGTGAGTTTAGCTCTAAAATCTCCATTCTACCTTTTAGTAGTACGGTTTGACACAGTCCCAGGCCACGGTGTGGGCCCATAGGACTCCAGTGGACCTCCTGATTATAGTGGATTCCGAACCACTTGGGAAACACAGTGAAGTCACACGATTAGTTCGGAGGTGACCAGGACAAGTCCTATCATGTTTCCCTACCGGCACTGTGCACACGACCAATTTATCTGCAGCTTTGAACCTGCTCTGGTCCGCTGGATTCAACTTGGTATGGCGGCCGGCCCATTCTACCTTCTACCGGGCCATTTCCTTCCAGAAAGTTGAACCTCACACCTCCCTTCTGGATACGCCATTGACGCGTATTGAAGTGAGGTATGCTATTAGACAGGAGGGATGTACAATTGCAGTATTTATATATACAGTGCGATGTAGGCCATAGGGATCAAGTAGTTGTCATGGCAACGTGTGAAACTCTAATGAGGTCTGCCTCGCGTCTCCAATCAGACGTGCATAAGCCTTTCTTTGCACTCAGGGGACCGAAAATAATATAATCCTATGCTATTCCTGCATCACTGCCTGCCATATACGGTATTATATACGGTATAATATACTCTCATGTTACCAATCGGGTCTATAGGGCCGCAAGCAGTTGTAGTCTTGACCCTCCAAACTAAGGCTCGTTGCTATTCGGGTTAATTCGGGTTAATTCGGTTGGGGCACTCTTCTTCTTCGTTTTTAATTGCCTCTTCTGTCGAAGATTGGCATACACTGCCAACGGCCTTACCATGTTGAATCCATGAGAGAGCAGAGCATGTTTCAAACTGCGGCAAACTTGATAGTGTGCACAGCGTTGGCAGGGGAACATGGTGGCAAGGACGGATACAGGGATACAGAGGGGGGGGTAGCTGCCCCCCCCCAAAATTTGGTAAATCTATTGTAAATTAATTTATTACGCTCTAATTTAATCGATCCTACATATGTTTTTCCTATTTTGACCCACAACTACCCCCCCCCCCCAAAAAAAAACAGTAAATCTGTAAATCTTCCAGAAGCCTCGCCCTTCACCCCTGCTTCTCATTAAAACAAAAAATAAAAATGTCCTGTCAAGTTCACGAAAGATTATAATAGCAATGCTCAGTGGCGTAACCAGGGCCGGCCCGTGGGTTCGCGAGGCCAGGAGCGAGATTCTGCGCGAGGGCCCCCCAAGGGCGGGTCCAGGACAGATTTTCTGGGGGGGGGCATTCCGGGAAAAGTCGGTGTAGCCTACCAAGCCAAATTAATTTTTAGCGATTGGGCAATTGGTGTGTTTGTTAGCAAAACAAGGCCCATTAATTTACAGTGCCTTACTTGAATAACCCATGCGCCTGATGCAGAGAGATACCAATGGAGCGTCCGGGGGTGTCCCCGAGGAAAAATCTACAATATAAGGGCAAAATAGTGGGGTTTTACGCATTTTAACAGCAGTAATAATGCTTATTCATATTTTGGAATCAGGGGGGTCAGGGGTCTCCCCCGGAGGAGAAATTAGAAAATATAAGGCCAAAATAATGGGGTTTTCTGCATTTTCCGCCCATGGTCCTGGTCACCTCCGATTTAACCGTGTCACTTTACCATGTTCCCCAAGTGGTTCGGAATACACTATAATCGGGAGGTCTACCCTGCCAGTCAACTCCCCTTTCCCCGTGGTGAAAGAGTCTGCCCTTAGGGTGCCTCAAGTTAACAAACAGACTTACTCCCCCCGCCGGGCTGACAGGGCTGCTTAAAGCAGAAATGCTGAAAGCAGGCGTTGGAAACAACAACAACAACCATCTTGCTATAATATGTTATTTCTGCATCGCTGACTTCTATACTATGTAATACAGTGGCGTATATATAAAATATTTTCGGGGGGCAAGACCAAATCGCCCATAGCTATCAACTTTTTGCAACGTTGAATTCTACCAACTAAACCGAAACCGCTTACCGCTCTCACTGTTAATTCGAGCATCTGTTATATATGTAGGCCTGCCAAATTATGCATTGCAAGTCATATTAGTCTAAATTTTCCCATTGGGGGGGGGGGGCATAAATACGCCACTGGGGCTATAACAAGTCTAGCATACCATACTCTCATATTACCATTTATATTTACGGCATAAAGTCTTCCTAACACTGATCATATATGGATTTCTATTAGATTCCTTAGATAAAATCTGCCGCGAACCGGTCTCGAACTGCAAACCTGCAGCTGTCCGTTACACTATTGTCAATTGAGGATTATACAAGAGTCACGGAGCGTCGGCAAAAGAAAGTAGTCCCTGGAGGATGACTCGGCTAAATGAAGTAGATACCTGGATGGCCTCATTGCAACCTGGCGCGGCGCGGTAACGTATACCTAGTCTTCCAAGCCTTGTGCAATACGCTCTGTGGGAGCTTTGGCGTATCAATAAACGCATTAGGAGCGACTTTGAGTACAAGGGCGGATCCAGCGGAAAATTGGGGGGGGGGGGGGTCACAAGTTGTATGTAAGTTTAAAAGGTAATTTGTTTGATGAAAACTTGAGTTTTATTCAATTTTTATTTATTATCTTGTGAATTTACTCATTTAGGGGGTCATGACCCCCCTGTGTATCCGCCATTGTTTAAGTACCCCCACTACGTTTCTGTTTTCCAATTTATACGTAGTATAAGGAAAGCTTAGTGATGGTCAAAATGTTCGATTCTGAGATTTCAACGGATTTACAAACGTTTTGAGGTCCCAAGAACCCAAAAAAGTGGTTTTTACGAAATATCTGTCTGTCGCTCTGTCTGTTCCGGGCAAACTACTCGGTCGATTATGATGAAATTTGGCATGTAGGTTTACAAAAATCATACTTCGGGACTATTTTCGGCTAACTCAATTTGGGGGGTTTTACTCTCAAAAAACTAAAAAAAAAACGTCTAAAATAATTATTTCTCAAAAATGGCTACAATGATTTCTTTCAAATTCACATATATTATAGTCGTTATTAATGTTAACAAAATGCGGTGGGTCACTTGCCCACTTGTCCATTTGCTTCAGCAGCCGGATCGAGGCGATTATAATACCGGTATTTATTTAATCCCCTGGTAATAAAAATGTAAACAAGATAATTTTATAATGGAAAGAGCTATTCAAAATTTGTTTGTTTACAGTTATAATCCTAGGGTATTTAACCCCGGTATTATAATCGCCTCGACCAGGCTGCTGGGAGTAAAAATATAAAAATAACTACATTGTCATGAAAAATTACTAAAAAATATTTTTTTCTGCGGAACCATTCTAATGATGATGTCTACCTTCAGGTGTATTGTAGGTGTTAAATAGAGTAACAAAACCAAATGGGTTGCATTTCCAAAAAAAGATTTGATTTTGGGCAAAAAATTATTTTTGGATGAAATTATGGAAAATTCACGCTCCAATACATTGCCATTATTACCATAACACCATTCACATGAAAGAGCAAGAATAGACGAAGGCATGGGTTTAATTTAAATTGAGATAGACCTTCTACATCTGCCCAAAAGGTTGCTTTAAACCCGCATTACGTATGCGCATGACGCATCGTGTAACGCATCGTGGTAACGCATCGTGGTTACCCATCGTAGTAACACTTTTTCGTACATGCACCTTGTATTCCAGCCAACGCTCATCGATTTATTAGACGTTGTCACGTCAAAATATTTTTATGAAGAAGTAATAAGATGATTAATTCATCCAATGGATAGCGTAGCATACTGCTGACATTACCTGCCACTATTACTGTTTTTTATAGTATTATATTAGTCTTATGTTATTCGTGAATATATAATCGTCCCAACAATCAATTCAGTGCTCTGTCATAGGGACACTCGAAATTTAACCCCAAGAAAAATTATTATTTACCAAGGAACTATTACAGTATCTATGCTAAGATAAGATAAGATACTGTTTATTTCAAAGGTATTCGAAGAATACATAGAAATCGTTGCGTACAATATAAATAATACAAAATAATCACTATACAAAATAATGAGGTACCGTAACATCGTAGGCTATAGAGCCTGTGTCATAAAGTTAACAAATTCATCGACCGAATAAAAAGCGTTTACCGTTAAGAGTGTTTTCAGATGTTTGCGAAAGAGTTTGGAGGATGGAACTTTTTTCAAATCATGAGGTAAAATGTTAAAGAGCTTACTGCCTACATAAATGTCCTGATTTTCAGTCAGCTTCAGGGAGTGATTTGGAAGAACCACATTGTTTCTAAACCTAGTATTGTGCTCATGAACCTGCGCAAATCTAATGAGCCTCTGAGGATTTTCATGCGTAAAACAAATACATTCAAGCATATACAGTGATGGTAGCGGCAAAATTTGAAGGTTTCTGAATATATCCCGACATGATATTGGGCGATTATTTATAAATTGGGTATTATTGCTTATAATTCGCAGTACCTTCTTTTGCAGTAGGAATATTTTTTTGCTGTAATTGTTACACCCCCAGAAAGTTAATTGATAAATAGGAAAGCCTGTACGGGTTCACTCGAACCGGTTCTTTCAAATTTGACTATCGCAGACGTGTTGAAGAACAAGTACAAATAGGAAACTTGTCGTCAGAGTTACGTGACTCGCGCGGAATATTTGAACTTACATACACTGATGTGATCCCGATAATTATGCTATGTGTCAGCTAAACTCTCTAAATATTAATAATAAAAATACCTGACCCTGCTAAATACTGTACCAGCAGCCTGATCATGGCGATATGGTATTATTATAATACCGGGGGTAATATAATACCATGTCACGTGATGGTGTAAATTCAATTGTTTAAAATAAATGAACAACAAATTTCAGAATTTTTTAAATTGTGATGTTGGCAATACTGAAGAACTGAACTGACGCGACGCTGCCGTAGCAAATATGCATAGCAAATATAAACACATATCGCCCTAGAAATGAACAAGTTTTAATTTTGAATTAATATATTAAGGATTATAAATAATTTGTCTAAATCTAAGGCAGAAAAAATGAAGAAACTCACCAAAAATATAGCTGAAGATCATTCAACTGTTTAAATAGACACAATTTGAATTTTCTTAGCACTTACCTTAGCACTCTTGCGACGATTACCAATTTACTACTATATTTACCGAAAACGGTAACACTGGATATACAGTAAAATTGTAATTCACTGTATTTTTGTAAAACTTTTAAATTACATTACATTAAGTTACATTACATTACCAACATCAAAAATTAAAAAATTCTAAAATTTGCTTTTCATTTATTTTAAAGAACCGGTCCGAGTTTACTCAAACATGCTTTCCAATTTATCAAAATTAGTAGATAGAGAAAATGAGTAATTTCATGGTAAACAATTTTCCTATGGTTAAATTTCCGATATCTCGGGGGGGGGGGGGGTGTCCACCTGACGTCTCTCGTCACTGGTGGTGAGGTAAATTCTAGATAGGTCACACCAACACATTACCACACAGCAATACTGGCAGGGCACGCAATGCATTTGAGCGTGAATTTTCTATCATTTTTTCAAAAACATTTTTTTGTACAAAACCAAATACTTTTTTGGGAAAGCAACCTGTCCGGTTTCGTTACTCAATTTAACACCTAAAACATACCTGAAGGTAGAAATCATCGATAGAAAGGTGTCGCAGAAAAATTATTTTTTAGTCATTTTTCATTAAAATTTAGTCATTATTATTTTTTTACCCCCAGAAGCAAACTATCAAGGGGCAAGCGACCCCCCGCATTTTATCAACAACTACAATATATGTGAATTTAAAAGAAATCGTTGGAGCCGTTTTTGGGAAATAATTTTTTTAGACGTTTTATTGGAGTTTTTTGAAAATAAAACCCCCCCAAATTGAGTTAGCCCCAAATAAAAATAGTGTTCCCGAGGTATGATTTTTGTGAACCTACATGCCGAATTTCATCAAAATCGACCGAGTAGTTTGCCCGGAAATCGACGCACAGACAGACAGACAGACATTTCGTAAAAACCACTTTTTTGGGTTCCTGGGACCTTAAAACATAAAAATCCGTTGAAATCTCGGAATCGAAAATTTCGACCGCCACAAAGCTTTCCTTATACTACGTATAAATTGGAAAGCAACAATTGAATTAATACCATCACGTCACATGGTATTCTATTACCCCCGGGATTAAAATCGCCATGATCAGCCTGCAGCTGGACAATGGCTATCCTTGGCTTGGTAAAAGTAATGAATAATATGGCATATTTATTACGATTTACTGTATGTTGTATTTGCATATTTATTAAACATATCCAGACAAACAGCTGATTCCGCAATATAATCATGATGATACACGAGTATGTACCTACCTTAAAAATAATCAGGTCTTCTCTCTCCATCACAGGTACAGTACAGCCTACAATAGATACCAGAACCGTCGGGGCTTATGCAATAGCCTGTGGGAAGCTCAATAGAACCGTATTAGGGTTAAGGTATTCGCTTGCATGAGGACTACTGGGCCGTGAAGAAGTACTCAGAGGTACACTCTTCACATATTTTGCAACATCTGCTAAGTTACATGTTTAGATTGATTAAGAACCAGGTTTCAGGTTTGTGTATGCATGCACTTCATTATGTGTGCGTTTCAAGAGGACCGGATTGGAATAGTCTAGTTTGTAAACAACTACCTAGGTGAATTTCAATAATATATTTCTAAGGGCCCACTATTAAATTTCTCTTGGGGTTAAAAATGTAAACAAAACAATTTAGAATAGCACTTTCCATTGTAAAATTATCTTGTTAACATTTTTAATCCCAAGTTTAGATTTAAAATAATCGCCATGGTAGGCCCGCAGGGGGCATGATTAGTCACATATTTAAAGAACCGGTCCGAGTTTACTCGAACATGCTTTCCAATTTATCAAAATTAGTTGATAGAGAAAATGAGTAATTTCATGGTAAATAATTTTCCTATGGCTAAATTTCCGATTTCTCGGGGGACGGGGGGGGGGGGGGGGGGGGTTTCCACCTGACGTCACTGGAGGTGAGGTAAATTCTAGATAGGTCAGACCAACATATTACCACACAGCAATACTGGCAGGGCACGCAATGCATTTGAGCGCGAATTTTCTAACATTTTTTCAAAAAAAACGTTTTTTTTTTACAAAATCAAACTTTTCTGGGAAAGCAACCTGTCCGGTTTCGTTACTCAATTTAACACCTAAAACATGCCTGAAGGTAGAAATCATCGATAGGAAGGTTTCGCAGAAAAATTATTTTTTAGTCATTTTTCATTAAAATTTAGTTATTTTTATTTTTTTACCCCTAGAAGCAACATATGAAGGGGCAAGCGACCCCACGCATTTCGTTAATATTAATAACGACTACAATATGTGTGAATTTAAAATAAATCGTTGGAGCCGTTTTTGAGAAATAATTTTTTTAGACGTTTTTTTGGAGTTTTTTGAGAATAAAACGCCCCAAATTGAGTTAGCCCAACATAAAAAAAATTGTTCCGAGGCATGATTTTTGTGAACCTACATGCCGAATTTCATCAAGATCAACCGAGTAGTTTGCCTGGAAATCGACGCACAGACAGACAGACAGACAGAACGACAGACAGACAGACATTTCGTAAAAACCACTTTTTTGAGTTCCTGGGACCTGAAAACGTGTAAACCCGTTGAAATCTCGGAATCGAAAATTTCGACCGTCACAAAGCTTTCCTTATACTACGTATAAATTGGAAAGCAACAAAGGTTATATAACAATTTCCACGTTAGTCAGGACCATACATATTATTATATACCTTGGTACCGACAGTATACTAATTGATCGACAGGAAAGCAAGCACGAGTTCACTTGTACCGTTTCTTACGATAGTTTTAAAGATTAATTGCATATATTGTAAATAATTTAATTCATACATGCGAATAGCCTCTTCAGTCGCCTCACTAAGGAATTTATAAAGTACTTGTGGTGATTTACGACACGTCTCCGATCGTATGGTGTGTAGAGGCTCACACAAGTACAAGCACGCTACCACCACGCCGCCGATCCTTGAGCTGCAACCAGAGGCACACAATGTGAAACCTCAGGTTACAAAAGATGACGAACCAGGTTACAATGAACCAAAGACTACCAGTAAGCACAATCAAATCAGACCGGTTTCGACCTAAAAAACCTACAATATATGGCGTTAAAATTTTCTTATTGTCTCCACCTCTTGATAGGCTACCTATTATGGATCAAAAGTATTTAGAAAACAATGATACAGACAGAGGTTAGTGAACCGAAGACGTTAAAAGAGTAGGCTATAAAGATGTACCTATCAAAGGTAGGTAGGTATCTAAGGTAGGCTACCTTACATAAAATTTTATAGGCATGACATGAGTTGAAATGGAATGTAATGGCGATAGAGTACTTATCAGGTACCAAGTTGTAGAAGTAGGTACTTTGCGATGGTTGCTGTAGCATTTGGATAAATTCTTCTTCTTGAGTTACAATCTATGGATTGGTTTGCAGCGAATGTTGTAGTCTTCTCCACTCTTGTCTGTTTTGTGCGGTCCTTTTCAGCCCTTTGTAGGTGTCGCACCCTAGGTTCTTCATGACATCCTCCAGGTACTCCTTCCTCTGTCGTCCTCTGGAGTTGGTGCCTTCAACCATACCCTCAATGACGTTCTTGCGGAGCCCTTCGGGTCTCAGAATATGCCCCATCCATTTTTTTTCTATTTTTAAAATGGTGAATCGCATACAAACAATTTAATCAATGTATCCGATTGACCTCTTCAGTTGCCTCTGTAGGTTAGTACCCGTGTTGAGTTACGACACGTCTCCGATCGCATGGCGTGTAATGACTCGCACAAGTGCAAGCACGTTACCACCTGGTCATCGAAGTCGAAGTCGATTTGCCACTTGATTAGATAGCTACCGTGGATAGTGGTGAATAGGGTCAGCAAGGCCGTAGCAAGAAATTGTTTTGGGGGGAGGGGGTCCAGACCCCCCTGGACCCCCCCTCTGACTGCGACCATGAGGGTCAAAACTTATATATATCGACTTCGATGGCCAGGTGGTAACGTGCTTGCACTTGTGCGAGTCTTTACACGCCATGCAATCGGAGACGTGTCGTACTCATCACGGGTAATAACCTACAGAGGCGACTGAAAAGGTCAATTGGATACATTCATTAAATTGTTTGTATGCGATTTATCTTAAAAAAAAAAAAAAATGAATAATAATATTAATATCTTGCATTTTTTTGGTTGTAAGCCCTAAGGCCGTACCCAAGAATTCTGAGGGGAGGGGGGGGGGTTCAGTCTAAATTACTTTTGGCTAGTTTTAGTTGTTGAGTGCTGCCGCAGTTTTGACCCTATTCAACACAATTCACGGTACCTATATATTTGACTTGGCTATATCATGCTTAAGCTTGTTACATTGTGTGAATGGTAAGCTCGTCTCTGATTGTCCATTATCGCCTGTAGCCGGTGTAGGTTGACATCGGCATACCAGTTTGCCAGCGGCCAAAAATGCATAAGTAAAAGCTAAGGGAAGATAGAAGGACTGAGGGCTCCCGGCAGAAGAACATCCTGGTTGAAAAATCTGAGGCAGTGGTTTTGGAAAGAGCACGACTTCCCTGTTCAGAACAGCAGTTTCCAAGATCCTAATTGCCATGAATATCGCCAATCTACGATAGAACGTGCCTTTACATAAATATAAATAAATAATTATTGGCTTTTTCATTCTATTACTAAGCTAACCTAGTGGAGTTAGGGCTATAAAGCCCTCTCTTACACTAAACTAGGAAGGCCCGGGACCGCCTGCTTTCCATGCCCTCCGAAGCATGGCCAGAAAATGTAGCAAGTATGGGACTTGAACCAGCAACCTTTCGGGTGAAAGTTGGAGTCTGTGCCACTACTCTACAAGCCCTGCCTTTATCCTCCTGCCTGCAGAAGGTAGGAATACAAGTTACAAGACATGATTCTAAATAGAATGATAAGAAAGTAGGTAGTAGGTACATAATAAGGTGATATGGTCGGTACTTTGCGCGCGGCAGTTTGAGATAGGCCTCGTTTACAACTACATCAATAGTTCTTTAGTAGGCCCATTATACTACCGGTTTCGTTTAATCTTTTATACTGAATCCCAGATGGAATCAATCTTATTTATTAGTAAGGCCAGTGAACTCAAAATTGACACACATTCACAACAATTTGCTCAGGAGTTCTGAGCAGGGTCGGATTAACCTTCTCTGGGCCCCTAGGCAACCCCCTCCCCCCTCTATGGGCTCTATAGTCTTACTAGGTGAGGGGACTAACATTACAACTAAGAACTAATTATACTAAACTCAAAATAAATCATATTTTTAGTTATAGTATATTTTTATTATACATATAGCCTAGTTTATAGGAGGGAAAACTTTCTGTTTTAAAAATTCGAGTTATACAATATTAAGGCGGCTATTCCACTTGTCAATTTTTCATCAATAATTGATGAGATTTTTTCTTTACTTCACTTCACTTTTTTGAGTTTTTTCCTTGACCAGTAACCCTGGACAAGGTGCATATATATTGAAAAAAAAAAAATTTGTTATTAAATATAATTTTCAGCACGCTCAAGCTTCCGCTTATCGAGCGATCTTAGTGCAGTGGGACTGCAAGATATAATATTTAATTAATAATTAATAATAATAACCGTTATATAGTATCCGTTCTAGCCTTCTGACAAATGAATGAGATCCCTCTGAACTCTGAAGGATGATATTGTTGTATATATAATAAAATTTATGTACATAATATAAAAATATATATGTGTGAAATTATATGTATAATAAAATGACTAGTATTTAGTCTGTATTTGAAATTAAGTATTTTTTTATTTTCCCTATTTTGTTCAATGAGGTTCTGTAGGGACAGTTTTGGTCACTAGGTTCGCTGACGACAAACCGATATCCATATTATTCAAAATGGCCGCCGTTTGCATGTGAAAGCTAACCTTTTAGCATCTAATTAATTCTTTTAATATTTTTTATAATATTTTTACTCTGCCTGGACCTTATTTCGCTGCTTATAATTTAATATATATATATTCTCCATGATGTATAGAAAAATAACACTTTAAAATAATACGTAATTAAAAATCATTTTAAAATAGTATTGAGGCATATGGAAAAATCAACGCTTTGATATCATTGCAACTGGTGCTGCCATCTACAAAATGACGTCACAAATGAACCCCATTCTTTTAGTTCTTTAGTTCTTTTAGTCTTCCAAAAAATTACTTATCGATTTATGTAATCTGTAATTCAGAATTTTTGTTATTTTTGACTATAATAATAGTTCACATTTCACTTCAGTTTTTTCCTTGACCGGTAACCCCGGACAAGGTGCATATATTGAGAACAACAATAATAATAATAATAGTTTCTTTATTGTACTAGGCTCCCCTAGCGGAGTTACTCTATGTCATTGTCCATTTTAACTTCCGCATGTTAAAATTGATCAATAATCAGAGTAAAATCACGCTTTGCAACCAATAACAAATTAAAAAATTAAACAATGGCGTCGTCTGGATATGATAAATAATTGTAATTAATTTCTTGAGAACAAACGAATTATTTCATAATTTAAATCATAAAATTTCTTGTAGATTATTAAATTAAATGAAAGACGGCGGTAAACTTATTACAAAATTGGAAAAAATTGAAAACAAGAATAGTCAATTACTGAAGACAAGTGGAATGAGGTGTAAAAATATAAATGCAACATTGATGATTTTCCGTCAATGACGTTATCAAAATTGAAGAAAAATTGATAAGTGGAATAGCTGCCTTATGAAAAGTTTTGAAAAATTATATTTTTTTTTCTTCGAAATTTTGAAAACTAAAAATACCTTATTGTATGATGCATGAAGTAGTCTTCTACAACTATGATGAGCCAAATCTTTAGTAACATGCTTAGTTAATTAATTAAAAAATAAAAAGTATTAAATTTCAGGTTGCCACTATCCTACGGGCTGTACACTCTTAAGGTCCAAATTTAAGTAGCTTATTCACATTTTATACCCTGCAAATTGGGGAGCCCGGGGTATACACCGGGGAAATATTTTCATATAAAATACGCGAGAAATAGTGGGGTTTTTCGCATTTTGATAGCAGTAAGGTTTAGATTTACTGACGAAGATTTATGCAACTGCAAATATGGGGGGGGGGGCATAGACGGATACAGGGGGGGGCAGGGGGATAGCTGCCCCCCCCCAAATTTAGTAAATCTATTGAAAGTTAATTTATTACGCACTAATTTAATCGATTCCACAGAGATATATATTTGTTCTAGTTTGACCCAAAACTACCCCTCCCAAAAAAGTGGGCTGCATCCTTCCCTTTTAGGAGGGGGGGGGGCGGTGTTCTATGTCTACATATTCTACATAATTCACAGCATAATAGCCTAACAGGTCAGCAGCATATATACATAAAACAATAATTTGGTAATAGGGGGCCACCCCAAAGAATTAACCCGATTCATAGGTCTAACTTTTCTAGAAATTGCGGTAATATACGATATTATAATTTTGAACTAATTGGAAAGGCCGATCTCTGAAGGAAGACCCTGATTTCCTGAAAAATCAAAGACTAGACAAAGCTCAATTATTTTCATAGACATAGTAAAACTATAGACTCATCGTAAACATTCGGGTTGAAGCCGCTTGACTTCGGCTATTTCCGTAGTATAGGACCAGATTGAGCCTTTCGCCATTTGATACCATGTTAACATTTTATTTTTTATTTGATTATTTAAAGATTATTTAGAACGGAAAATCATGCCAGCTAACCAGCAATATTTTTATGCAGAACTTGGAGTACTTTTAATTTACATTTTAAACAATATTTTTAGCAAAGTTTTCCTTACTTTTAGATAAAAATAAATTTTTTTAATGCAGATCTTTCAGTACTTTCACTTTAAATTTTAAACAATATACATATTAAATGTAAATAATAAATATAATTATATATGAAACAACAAAGAAAACTATAAAGAAAACATATAATAAAACTATTAAATTTGAATTTCCCGCCAAAATGCACTTATGAGGGGGCGTGGTCGTGGCTTCAGTCCTCCAGCACAGCCGAAATACGACATGGTGGCTCCATAGTTTTATTAGCTCCATGATTATTTTAGTACCTACCAATTGCGACACCTACTGTAATCTTCACAAGATGACACCCTACCTACTGTAATTGCTATAGAGAGAGGACTCTTTGGCAAGGGCGACTAAAATATGGATATCTAATAATGATAGTAGAAGGATAGGTAGAGACAGGATAGTGGTGCAAGCAAAGTAACAAAATCCCAGTCTGCGGTTTGGTGGTTTACTTTCCCAGGTTTCCCCAGGTCCCGCTCATTCATTCAGGCCCGGAATTACGCCAGTACTTGGAAGGCAGGTGTCTGTTGGAACAATCAAATCAGCGAATCTGTGTGGAAACATGAACTCCTCATTATTATTTTAAAGTTATAAAATAAAGTTAATACAGACCCGAACACAGGATTAGCAGAGTGGCGATTCAGTAATGACATACTTTAAACCTACCTACCGTATTCAATATACATACCGTATATATATGTATACATATAGATACGTAAAAGTATATACATATATATATGTATGTATATGAGTGGATGTGTGTACAGTATATATATAATATTTGTTCTAAAATATTCACACTATACCTCATATTACTCTGTGTCTTGCATTTTATTATTGTTTGCTATATTATTATCTTGTTTGATTCCTTTTATTTTATTTTATTTATTTATTTCATTTCATTAAATCTAATAGTAACGATTATAGATTGTAAATTTATTATATTTCACTTTAACTTTTGTAAAAGGGGGCCCCAGCACGGGACTTGTCCTTTGGGCTCCCCTTCCAAATGTAATTAAATTGTAACTGTTGTACTTAAAGAAAAAATAAAGATTATTATTATTATTATTAAAGTCGGTTTCATTGGTTGTACAATAAACAATTAATTACAACAGTTTTCTTACGGGTCGAAATGGGGAAAAACATCAGTGTGTAAGCTTCTAATATTTTTACTCTTGATAAATATGAAATAGGCCTAATACAGTTTCAGCGTTTGCGGCTTTTTGGGCAAAAAAAATCCTCAATACAACAATTTTCTTCAAATTCATATAGGTACTAGTATATTGTGTGAATTTAAACAAAGACCAATGCCCCTTGGTTCTACAGCAAAAAAAAAAAAAACTAAATTTTCATAAATAATCATTTTTCTACGGAACCTTTCTATCGATTTGTTCAAACTTTAAGGCACGTTTTGGGTTTTAAATAGAGTAACAAAACCGAATCCCTTGTTCTCCCAGGCAAATTTCTAGACAATGCCGTCGTCCCATCGTTCATTTCAGTGCTTTGGGTTAGGGACAGTTCAGGCAACTGAAATTTAACCCTAAGACACATTGTTGACCATGCAACTACTCATATTAACATATTGTCATGCCATATAGAGTAGTAGTAGCTACAGACTCCTACTTACACCGGAAAGGTTGTTGGTTCGAGTCCCACACTTACTAAATTTTCTAGCCATTCTTCGGAGGGCATGTAAAGCAGGCGGTCCCGGGGTCTTCCTAGTTGAGTGTAAGAGAGGGCTTTATAGCTTAGGTTGGCTTAGTAATAGAACAACAAAGTCAATATTTATTTTTTATTATCTATCTTGGTACCTATACTAATTGATAAATAGGAAAGCATGTACGGGTTTACTCATACCGGTTCTTTAAATCGGACTTATTAGTAAGTAAGTAAGTTTTATCCCAATTTTACAGTTTATTATTATTATGCATTATTGTTATTATTATATAATACGGAGAGAGATCAAACAAAGTACTTATACCAAAGATATTTAATGAACTTCCTCCACAAATGAAAAAATGAAAACAGATGGGTGAGTTAAAAGCGGGTATAAAAATATGGCTGGTCAATGGGAGTTAATAATAATAAAAACTGACATTAAAATAACAAGTAAAAATAAAATAAACATTATAAATAAATAACAAAAATAAATGATTAAGCCTTGTTTAGCAGCACTGTATGAGTCTTTTGTCCCAAATAAGCGCTAGCTTGGGGATGCGGGATGGTATTATTATGTATTGTATTTTTGTAATACAAACCCTGGACAAGGAAAATAAAGAAAGAAAGATAATATTTATCCTTATTACCGTACAATACACGTACAGTGTGCTCTTGTACGGAAGTGAAACATGGTGCATCCATGAACATGACTAAAAAAAACTGGAAGCCTTTGAGTTGTGGTGCTACAGAAAAATCATAAAAATCCCATGTAGAGACCACATAACCAACGAAGAAGTGCTCCATAGAATAAACGAAAAAAGAGCTATTATGGCCACCATTTCAACAAGAAGAGGCAAATGGATGGGGCATATTTTGAGACACGAAGGGCTCCTCAAGAACATAATTGAGGGTATGGTTGAAGGCACCAACTCAAGAGGACGACAGAGGAAGGAGTACCTAGAAGATGTCATGAAGGACTTAGAGTGCGACACCTACAAAGAACTGAAAAGGACGGCACAAAACAGACAAGAGTGGAGGAGGAAAATACAACATTCGCTGCAAACCAATCCTTAGACTCAAAAAGAAGAAACGTACACAATAAACCAAACCCAATTAAAAGGATTCCACCTAAACATCATATATATGATTAAACGAAGTAATTCCCCGAGATTTTACAACCCTCTGGTGCAATCCATCGCCCATATATATTGGTAGATATTGAGCAGATCAATTAGCAGAAATGGCCGACCACGCAGTGACAAACGTCCGCTGTTTAATGTGCCCATATATCCGTCACACAAGGTTTTATTCGATGAATCCACGAGACGTATGGGTATTTTATGCATATCACAACAGCAGTATATCCCGATGGGTTTTGAGCTTTCATTCAGTCACTGTTGTGCTTGTACATACGGATTTGGAATCAGTGACGTATCTGTCACGGTAATACTAGCCTTACATCAAATCAAAACAAATGTATTAATTGTTGTTGAAGAAAATATACACGAAGGACATTACAATTTATAATTAGGAACAGTTAGCTACGATATATTCCGGGTGTTTTGAAATTCGTTACTTTTGCAGTCACTGTTGCGCTTGTATTGAAGGATTTGGAGTCAGTCTGTCATTTCACAACAGCAGTGTATGTCGATGGGTTTTGAGCTTTCATTCAGTCGCTGTTGTGCTTGTACATAGGGATTTGGAATCAGTGACGTATCTGTCACGGTAATACTAGCTTTACATCAAATCAAAACAAATGTATTAATTGTTGTTGAAGAAAATATACAAGATGAACATTACAATTGAGGAGCAAACTTTCAAAACGGCACTAATCCATTTTCTTCAAATGTTCAGGAAACACGAAAAACATAATTATTTCGGCTTTATTAGTCTATAACGGGAATATAAGATTTTAACCCTGCAGAAGACTGGGTTAAATTTTTTTTTGTTTTGTTTTGATTAGCAATCCTGATTCAATCCAAGATGGAAAATCGATGATAAACTCAATTTTTAATTTTCATGGATTTGTGATGTTTTGAAAGTTTGCTCCTCAATTTATAATTTGGAAGAGTTAGCTACGATATATGTATTCCGGTTGTTTTTGAATTTCGTTGCTGTAGCAGTCACTATTCCGCTTCTATTGCATGATTTGGAGTCGGTCTGTTATTGATATATATTAATACTTAATTTACTATGGATAATTGCGATCTTACTTCTCCCAAAGATGTTCCCCAAAGTCACAAAGGAAATTCTCACAAGGATCAGTCTGTCATATACAAGAACGGCAGTATCCTGATGGGTTTCGAGCTTTCATTTAGTCACTGGTGTGCTTGTTATGAAGGATTTGGAATCAATAACGTATCTTTCAAAATTGGGATAGTAATGCCAGCCTTACATGATTATCGTTTTAACGGGTCGTTGACGTACAACATGTCATTACAGAAGGTACGATATACTCAAATTTTTTTCGAGCTTTCGTCGCTGTCGCAGTCGCTGTTACGCTTTTACTGAAGGGTTTGCAGTCATTGACGTATCTGTCTCATTTGCTATGGTAAAGCTAGCCTTACATGATTATCGTTTTAACGGGTCGTTGACGTACAACATGTCATTACAGCAGGTACGATATACTCAAATTTTTTCGAGCTTTCGTCGCTGTCGCAGTCGCTGTTACGTTTTTACTGAAGGGTTTGCAGTCAGTGACGTATCTGTCTCATTTGGTATGGTAAAGCTAGCCTTACATGTTTATCGTTTTAGCGGGTCATTGATTTATGATTATGATTTATTCATGCATATCTCTGCAGCAGAAGCGATATGTAAATAAATTTATATCCCGATGATTTTCGAGCTTTCATTCACACTGTGAAACCTTAGGTTACAGAAATGTGGGTAGCAACAACTTAAAATTATTGAAAAAATACGACGCAACTGATCCACAATAAGACGTATAATAAGTAACCGGTTTCGGTAAGATACCATAGCCAGACTAAACAAACATATGAAAACACGGCAATACATACATACATACAAAGTGGGGAGACGGGGTGGGAGATACAATCTTAATTGGTAGGAGATGGGTGGTATATATTTTATTGTGGATCAGTTGCGTCTTATTTTTTCAATAATTTTAAGTATAATGAAGTTCCACGAAGTCACTTTGGAAAATTTGACTATGATTCGTTGCAACAACTACTAAAATACTACTTACGACCTACTTTTAAATCACGGACAATATGATTACACTATGATACATGCGTTCCTAACAAAAAAATTAGGTCCCTTTTAGGTTTCCTTTAAGAGTGTACGTCCCGTAGGCAGTGGCGGCGCTACGGGGGTGCCCGAGGGGGCCTGGCCCCCCCAACAGTTTCTCCGGCCCCTCCGGGGCCCCCCCACTTTTGAGATATTTTACATGTAATTAAATTGCAGAATTATTGAACGGTATACCTACTCTCAATGAATTTTTTTTTTGCTTTTTCATTGCCCCCCCCCCCCAGATAGAAGTCATGCCCCCCTTGGCCCCACCGCCTTAAAATTTCTAGCGCCGCCACTGCCCGTAGGAAATTGGCAGCACGAAATTTAATGCTTCCTATTTTTAATTTAATTAACTAAACAAGTTTTTAAAATTTTGGTTCATTTAAGGCGGGTATTCCACATACGTACATTTACATTTACAATTATGAAATTGAAGGACATTTCAATTTTTCATTGATGGCGGCCATTCCATATGTTTTATCAAAAATTAACAATTTTCTATTGAAACGTATGCGCCAAATTTTTGAAATTTGTTTGCATTTGTTTTTTGAAATTTTGTTTGTATTTGTTTTCTTCGTACACTTATTATTTTTAATAAAACCTAATAATAGTAGGAGATCCGAAGTAAGATCGACCTTCACCGATCTGTTTAATGGATGAAAACTGTTTTTTAAAAAATCAATTAAAATAATTGTACTTGACATATCCCACAACGCCAATTTTTTTAATTTTAGTTTGTTTGTTTGTGATTTTACTCTATGATCAATTGATCATTGATCAATTTTAACAATGGTATAGAGTAAAATTGAAATGTCCTTCAATTTCATAATTTTCATTGACGATGTACACATGTGGAATACCCGCCTTAGTTGTATGAAACTACTTTATGCATCATATATTAGGGTATTATTATTATTACATAATAGCTTATTCGCTTCCAAACAATTCAATGAATGTATCCAAATAACCTCATCAGCCGCCTCTGTAGGTAATACCTGTGTTGAGTTACAAAAGGTTTCCGATCACGTGATGTGTAGAGACTCGCACAAGCATGCCATCGAAGGCCATTTGGTTTTGTAATTTTTTCATGGTAGGCTATCTATTTTACGTGAAATTTAAGCTCTCAATTAGGCTATTTTTATGAAAAAGATACGGTGCATACCAAATATTGAAAAAAAAACCGATGATATGATGAATGAAGTAGTCTTCTAAATAAAATAAATAATGACTTTTTGTTCTATTACTAAGCCTACCTAGCGGGCTATGAAGTCTTGCCTTCCACTCAACTAGAGGCCACCTCCTATACATGCCCTCCGAAGAATGGTCAGATAATGCAGCAAGGTGTGGGACTCGAACCAACTCGAACTGCCTACTTGGCTGATTATATATAATAACTATAGGGTATAAATATATTTTGTTGTATTATTGTATCTATATTACTATTTTTATTTTTTAATTCCTTCATTATTATAATTAATTTTGTCAACTTGAGTTGGTAGGTAGGCTACCCCGCACACCTTCAGGTTAAGGGGGCCTACAAAATAATTTGTTACGCCAATCATTTTAGAAAAATATACAAATTGTTATTCTTATTAACAACCTTTCGGGTGAAAGTCAGAGTCCATACCACTACTCTACACGTTCTGACATGTCTTCAATGAGCCAAATCTGTAATACCTAGCCTTGTAAATTAAAATAAGTTAATTAATAGTTTAAAAAACTAAAAACACGCTTTTATAGAAAGTTCAACTAGCATTGTCATCGGTCTTTGACAGGTGTGCAAAGTTTCAATTAAATCTGATCGTTCGAAGTAGGACAAAATCGAGCCCAAAGGAGTCGGTTACAAACATACAGGTGAAACTAATAAAAGCGCTATAAAAGAAGAAGTCTGTAAACGGATTTTGGGCTACCTGCAGTATTTCCTACGGGACGTACGCTCTTAAAGTTATAAGCTATCATACCAACATTAATTCCACGTTTTACGTTAGAAATCCATTAGACACCTGGATTAGCGAACAATTCGTTCGGTATCCTATCAAATAAAAGAGAGGAGGGGGAGAGATTTAGGAGGGGGGGTTAAATTATGAGGGAGTTTCAGAGGTGGAGCAACGCCGTTGATTATAAATGGCTGGAGCTCACGTTAATCGCAAATCCAGATGAAATATGGAACGCCGGTATTTTTCACTGCAGGTCCGGTTATAAACGGAAAATGCGTCTTTGGCATTTTCTCATTTTCTTTTCAGAAAAGTCCCTCCAGGGCTCCAGATGGTTTAGTTAGCTACTTTTAACCCATCCCGTTTTTTCCTTTCCTATTTATACGCAAGAATAGTACCGTACTAAAGCCGGCCGCCTTGCCAAGTTGAATCCAGCGGACCAGAGCAGGTTCAAAGATACAGATAACTTGGTAGTGTGCACGGTGCCGGTAGGGAAACATGGTAGGACTTGTCCTGGTCACCTCCGAACTAATCGTGTGACTTCACTGTGTTTCCCAAGTGGTTCGGAATCCACTATAATCGGGAGGTCCCCTGTCCTATGGGCCCACACCGTGGCCTGGGACTGTGTCCAACCATACTACTACTACTATAGTACCGTACTAAAAGGAAAGCTTTGTGATTTTTTAATTCTGAGGTTTTACTGAGTTTCACGTTTTGGGACCCAGCGCAGTCTCATGACGATTTGGGATTATAATAATACCGAGGTTTATTTTTTAATACCGCAATAGTAAGGTGACACGTGACGATGTTAAAATATGCGCGGGGTTTCAAATTAATAAATTATTATAATACAAGAGAGTGGTTGCATTGTTTAACAATTAAGGCGCTTATTCCACATACGTCAATAGTCAATAGTAAATGTGGTATTGACGTGGTAGCAGACATTTTTAGTATGTCTTTAATGTCTGCTACCACGTCAAAACAAATTTACTATTGACTATTGAAGTATGTGGAATATGCGCCTAAAGGAAATACTAATAAACATTAAAATGTACAGGTTGAATTTCTTTAATGTAATAAGAATTTTAATTAATGTGTACCTAAGGGAGAAAAAATTAAAAACTCACCAAAAATGTTAGGCTAATTTATCAATTTGAATTTCCCGCGCATTTTGTTTTCATTACATTACATAAACCCCGGTATTATAATAGTCCCAAATCGCCATGATCGGGTTGCTGGAATACATTTTACGAAATGTATGTCCGTCTTTACTATGTTCCCCATGTGGTTCGGAATCCACTACAATCAGGAGGTCCATCCTGTCAGGCAACTCCCCTTCTCCTCGAGGTGACGAAGTCTGCCCTAAGGTAGGGGGGCATGTAAAGCAGGCGGTCCCGGGTCTGCTAGGTTGGGTTAGTAATAGAATAAAAAAGTCCTAATTTATTTATTTTATTTATTTAAGGTAACTTACACACGGACGATTGTCCCAGTCGCGATTTTCCGACTTTAATGGGCTAGCAGAAGATATCTTGTGGATATCTCGACGATTTCGCCAGCTGGCGTGTGCCGACCACACACGGTTTCCCCTTAGGCGCATATTCCACCTACGTCAATAGTCAATAGTAAATGTGGTATTGACGTGGTAGCAGACATCAAAGACATACTAAAAATGTCTGCTACCACGTCAATACCACATTTACTATTGACTATTGACGTAGGTGGAATAAGCGCCTAAGACACGCCAGATCATAGAAATCTTCGGAATTAGGCTCTGTGGTTTTGCAACCAAGCGACCAAGCCCCATCCTTATAGTCAAGGCCGTAGCCAGGATATTTTTCGAGGGGGGGGGGTTTAGAAATTTCATTGGGTTCTACATAGTGTTTTTTATTTTTCCTCTCAACATCACATTCTATCTAGTATCAAGCCATTGCATTTGGGGGGGGGGGGTTTGAACCTCCATGAACCCCCCTTGGCTACGGCCTTGCTTACAGAGTGGAAAACAAGTTGGCAAACCGTGTACCGGGCCTGAGTGTGCCTCGTGTGCCTCAAGTTAAGAAACAGACTCGATTCTCGCCAGGCTGACAGGGTTGCTCAAAGCAGAAATGCTGAAAGCAGGCGACGTACAACAACAAACAGGAAACAAACAAAACAACCATATAATACTATGCTATTATTATATAAACTGTATATATATATACAGTGAATTAGTATGTCTGTTATCTTGAATGAAAGGTATGACTGATATTCTCTATGAATGTAGTTTATAAAATTATATTGCAATCAAACTGTATCGTTGATATGTACAGTTAGGTGTAAGAGAGGGCCATAGGCCCTAATCTCGCTGTATCTACACATTTTTTCTCTTCAAAATAAAGACTTTATTATTATTATATATTGTATATATATATATATATATATATATATATAGTAGTACTATATAGGCTAAGAAAACAACTATACACCTAGTAGGCTTGAGAGTCGTGAGTAGATTAAATGCTGATTTCAGAACGATTATATTTTTATGACATTTCCGTAATTAAGTTAATTGCCGGTAGATGGGGTGAGTTGGCAATTTTGACAAGTTAGTACATCCTTAAATCTTCATTTAACTATATAGCTCTTAATTACGCAGTTCGGATTTGTGCACTTTATTATGCGGCAACCTTATGCATAGCAAATCTTACTAATAAGGTACTCTTATAGTCTATACTAAGGCACTACTATGACAATCATATCTTCTAAAGTAGGAAAATTCCCCTGCCTGTTGTAGGGGAGCTGCTTGAAGGGTGGGAGCATATGATACCCCGAAAGGTGTATGGACCAGTGCAAAATCAGAGAGCGAGGGAGGGACAGAGAGAGTGGCGTATCCGTAGAAACGACGAGCTCTACCGAGAACCTCCGATAGTAGCCGAAATCAAGAGGGCCCGCATCAGGTGGCTAGGGTACGTGGAACGAATGCCAGACAATAGGGCTACAAGAGCAGCCTTACACAAGGGACCCCAAGGGAGAAGACGAGTGGGACAACCACGGATGCGATGGCTGGACGACGGCGAGGTGGATCTGGCGACCCTTTTCGTCGATAACTGGCGAAGGAGAGCGCAGGCTAGCACGATGTGGCAGAGCACACGGGCCGTAGCGCCAAAGAGTAAGTAAGTTGAAGAGGCTACGTACCAGGGTAAGAGAAATTCGGAGTAGCCCAAACTCGGATTTTTAACAGAAAATTGAGGAAATAGAAAACAAACTGGACTTGGCGGGATTTGAACCCACGATCTACGCCTAACCGGGGCGCCACTAGGATAGGGAAAATCAAGGTAGCTGAAATTTAACCCTTTAACAATTAACTTAATCAAGCACCTTCTTCTTCTTCAGAAGAATCTTAACGATTGGTTAGCAGCTCCTCCTTCCTCTGCAGCTCTTGATACGTTGGAGCACCTGCGTCCTCCTTGAGTTTATTCATGAATTCCGATTCAGAGTCCTAACAAAGACATAACATCACTATAGTGGCAGGCGCGCCTAGCCCATATATATAGGGAAAAGTGACAAAAACTGTAAACTGCATTTTGGAAATATATTTTGATTTATTTTGATATATATATTTGATGATAAATTAAAGTAAGTTGCATGAATTCCTTCTAATTATATGCATATAATACTGACATTAAACTAACTCTTGTTGAAGAGTCAACTCCCTCGATATAACCGAAATTAGAAGCTTTAGAAAAATCTGAACTTGGGGGGGGGGGGATTAGGACCCACGACCTACGCCTATCAGGAGCATTGTCTTAACCACTAGACAACAAGCCGCGGATAGGCATAGATTCTTCTTCTTCTGGCTGTACAGCCCTTGACGAGCTTTGGCCTGCTCGACAACACTCCTCCAGTCATCTCGGTTTTGTATACAACGCTCCACAATCTACAGACTCCCAACTCGCGAAGTTCAGTTTCCAACTCATCCTTCCAGCGTTTTCGAGGACGTCCAGCCAGTCGTCTTCCTGATAGGCATAGATTGTGGGTTCGAAGCCCGCCAAGTCCAGATTGTTCCAGATCCTCTTATTTTGGACTTTGACGATTTAATGCGAATGGAACCTCAGCATGATCAGATTTAAACGTGCTCAGGCAACCCGTTGGCAAGTTAAGTATTGTATCTCATTGTATACATAGTGCTGAATAGTCAGATTCCTCACTAAGCAGTTTCTCAGATAATCTAAACCACCTGATACCCTCCCCCCCCCCCCTCCCCTATCGTACCATCTTGTACCTCAATCTCTCTCTGATGTATCAAAGATATATCTAATTATAGCCTGTCCAATTGCAGGATATGTGTCGATAGCATTCATTCAGATTAGATGCTTGCTGTCCATGTAGCGAGTACTGCACTGCATATTAGGACATTTAGAGTAGTAATACGGACTCTGACTTTCACCCAAGCCGTTGTTGGTTTGATTCACCCATTGTATCCCCCCAAAATTGGGTTGCCAAAGAAAATTGGCCCGAGATACGATTTTTGGAACCCACATCCAAAATTTTATCAAAATCCACCGAGTAGTTTGCCCATAATTCAGGCACGAACAGGCAGACGTAGAAACGGCGTTAGGCGTTTTTTTTTGGAATTTTTTTAGGATAAAATTCCACAAAATTGAGTTAGCCCAAAATAAAATAAATAGTTCTGAGGCATGATTTTTGTGCACCTACATGCCAAATTTAATCAAAATCTACCGAGTAGTTTGCCCACAATTCGACGAACAGACAGACAGACGCTAAAAAAATTTCTTTAATTCAGATTGGTTTTGAAATAAAAAAAACGCGGACATTTCGTATAACGGCGTTTAGGACAAATCGACATTTCGAAGAAAAACACTTTTTGGGTTTCTGGGACCTCGAACCGTGTAAATCCACTGAAATCTCGAAATTTTGACTAGCCTATAACAAATATTTTTCAGTCATGTTTCTTGAAAATTGAGTTTTTTTTTTGGCCCAGACTATCAAACTATCAAGGCGCAATGTTATATTTCTCATGAAATATCGATCGCTGAGCTATAATTGAGGTGACATCAAGTAAAAAAAAATATTTCTCTACGCTTTGAAGCACATTATCTAGTCGTCCACTTTGGGAGAGCACAGACAATGGCGTCAACGTGGCAGAAGACGAAAGACGAAGAGAAGAAGAAATTTTGAATAGTGTCAACCTCGGATTCTAAAAAGTAAAGAAAAGTAAGTCTAGTCGTCCCTAACACGGTTTGGCCGCAGTTATTGCACTTGATTAAAAAAAAAAAAAGTCACTGAGGAGGTTATGTCGAAGGAGTTCCCTGTGGAAACGCTGCTGTCGTGCCACCAACCCTCCTTCAGGATAAGGTGCAGTAGAAGTAGAAGTAGGTAGGTGGCCAATCTGTGTTAGTAAGAGGCACATAACATACCTTAAAGGGCTCAGAAAAATGTCTTCTGTTTTTTTTCCTGTCTGTTTGATATTCTTGACCAATTGGTGTAAGACCACATAATATGTATCAAAATGAAGAGGAACATATCATCTACTTTAAAACACCTCATTTCTGGCTCTAAGACCAGTAGTTTAATGAGAAATTTGCCGCAAAAAAATTAGTGGGGGGGGGGCCCATTTGCTCCTAACGCTTTCCTGTTACTGACCGACAGCCAGGTCCCAGCACAAGTCATTGGACCTGCGCATTTCATGCAACATTGGACACTGTAGTTTGTAATTCTAACGCGCTTGCGCAATAGTGTAGGAAATGGCCGTGGTAAAACATAAATGCCCGCCAAATTAGACAAATGTCAACCATTGCGAACTCATGTTCGAATACTCAAGGTATCCATTTATTGTTGCCGCACTTTCCCACGTTCAAGGCAATGGGAAACTGATGAAGCAGTAGAATCTGGGCTGATAGGCCGTGGTCGATCTGAAAGCATACTCCTAAACGCTTCGGCAAAATCTACGATCGGCATCTTCAGTGCCCATCAGCGGTATTACGAAGACGGCTAAGATTGTTTTTATTAATTAACAAGATTTTCACATTCAGTACCTGTTGTAGTAGAGATTGCTGACAAGAGGTAGTGGCAGCAGAGGGTAGAGTAAATAAAGGATCAGCAGACAAGATGGCGTCTTGAGAATAATACATGGCACGTGTCATGTACATAAAAGGATACTTTAATAAAACAGTACCTATAATTTCCAATCACTACCAGTTCCTATAAGTTATATGTTAAGCCTACGGCCTATTATATAATAACAAAGATATGAAATAGAAATAGAATGGATGCCACCATACCATAACCTAAGTTGCGAGTTCGGTGGCAAGGTGGTAATGTGCTTTTGCTTACGCTATCAAGCCAAACTAAAATTACTATTACATTTTTACGTGCCCCACAGGGAAGAAAAACCTCCAACTTTTGTAATTAAATGCATGTGCCTTGAAATATGAACACTTTATTTGACAGTAAAGCGCCAGCAACAGGTAAAACTGCAATTATTTGAAATAATAAAAAGTGAAATACGGAACAGGTACGCGACGCGGGGCTTTGTTTACAAAATGGATATTCAACCATCCCGTGGCTAGAGACCGTTATCAATATGGCTGCTAGTGTAGCCTGCACAAGATAAGTACGCAATTCGGCGGGGAAATAGCCTGCACAAGCTAACTACTAAACTACGGAGTTTTTGACCGGGTCCAGGTATCCGCTTTGATATGCTGCAGTGTGTAAGACTTATGATATTTTGTGCGTTGGTACTTATCTCTGTTAGTTGGCTTATGGTTAAAGGGTGCCTCGTAAGGCATATTATGGCTCCCACCGCTCCAGTTCTATTATATTTCTATGTACTCAACGTTCAAGGTCAAAAGTCTCCGGTGTGGCCTTAACACACGAAGCAACGTGCATAGTCAAATCATCGTGGTTAATAATTTAGTAGAAGATTCCCTAATACAGTAGACTACATGATGTGTATCCATACATAAATCCAATTAATACTATTTCCTATATACTGTATGTGCATGACTAGTTTCAAAAATAAACAATGCTATGCCTACTTCTTATTGAATATAGGTCACCTGTGTTAGCGTACAGCCCATTTTAACACACGAAGCAACCTGCATAGGCAATTCATCATTGTTAATAATTTAGTAGATTCCCTAATACAGTAGGCTACATGATGTGTATCCATACATAAATCCAATTAATACTATTTCCTATATACTGTATGTGCATGACTAGTTTCAAAAATAAACAATGCTATGCCTACTTCTTATTGTATATAGGTCACCTGTGTTAGCTTACAGCCCATTCTAACACACGCAGCAACGTGCATAGGCAAATCATTATTGGAAATAATTGAGTAGAAGATTCGTTCATACAGTACATATTAAATCATATGCTCACTCCTTCGTGCCGCCATGATTGACATAACTAACGTGTAATCATGGCATGCGAAACTTGTCAGTAGCAAACTGGCCTAGCAACATTACAGCCTATAGGCTACTTAAAAAATTATAGCCTTCGCATTGTTACTGAGACAATATGTGATGAACTCACATGCGAGTCATTGCAGTGCTTTTCCTCACGAACGGCGAATTATAGACAGGACAAGCAGAGTAGTGGTACAGACTTCGACTTTCACCCGAAAAGTTGTTAGTTCGAGTCTCACACTTGCTACATTTTCTGGCCATGTTTCGGAGGGCATCTAAAGCAGGCAGTCCCGGGCTTTCCTAGTTGAGTGTAAGAGAGGGCTTTGTAGCCCTAACTCCGCTAGGTTGGCTTAGTAATAGAACAAAAGTCAATAGTCAATATTTATTTATTAGAAATATCCGGGCGTTTCTTCAAGATCTGCGGCCTAAAAATCCGGTAGAAAACATATAAGAGTACGTAGAACATGACAACTCCAATATTGTTGTTTTTATTGACATTTTATTTTTTATTCAATTATTAACAAAGCAATTTATTTTGATTTGGCTCATGTAAGTTGTATAAGACTAATACCTACTTCATGCATCATATAACAGGAATAATATTAAATTATTATTTATTGGTACTTTGGATCATTCATAAAAACCACTGTGGACTAAAATATCGCGTAAAATGGAATGTTTGGAGAAACTACAAAACCGAAAAGTAAAACATTCGCGATTATATGACGCAGGAAGTATAGTCTTCTGCAACTTATATGAGCCAAATTTTTAATAACATGCTGAATAAATGAAAAAATTAAAAATATTTAATTTTGGGGTGTCGATTTCCTACATAGGCTATATCCTGTTAATAGTTTCTTGCCAAACAGCAGCCCTATTATGGCGATGCGGGATTAAAGTAACACCGAGGTTTAATTAATTGTTTTAAACAAATGAGTGCAAAATGCAAGGGAAATTCAAATTAATAAATTAAAATTTTTGGTGAGTTTTCAATTTTTTCTCCCTTAGATGTAGACGACATATTCACTAATTCTTATTATTATATTTCAAAGTTCTATCTGCAAATTTAAATGTTTATAAGTATTTCCTTTAATTATAAAACAAAGCAACCATTTTCATGTACTGTATTCCATTCATTTATTAATTTGAATGTCCCGCTCATATTTTAACACCGTCACGTGACACCATCCTAATGCGGTGTTAAAACATAAACCCGGTATTATGTTAAATCGCCATAATGGGACTGGTGGTCATCTCCGAATTTGTTCCCTAAGTGGTTCGGAATCCACAATAATCAGGAGGTCAACCTTGTCAGTTAACTCCCCTTCTCCCCGAGGTGAAGGAGTCTGCCGTTAGGGTGCCCCCCGCCACGTTGACAGGGTTGCTTAAAACAGAAATGCTAAACAATTTTCATCACAGGTGTATGTCTATAAATAAATAAATCCGAAATTACTAAAAAAATCAGTCATATAATGGATTTTAATAAACACAGCTTTATCTTTCGTTTTTTACATAAAGACATTAACTATGTACTGGACAAATATGGACAGAAATACAGAGGAGCATATGTAACAGATATTACAAAAGAAAAAAACAGAGATTTTGTTAAGTATTGCGGTTAAGTAAAATAGCAGTAAGAAATATGTAGTAGAGATATACGTTTCCTAAAATTAATTAATCCCCTACAACATTTTGAGACCGATCTTAACAACTAACTATTTTCAAGAATTTTTTTTTTCATTATTTTCAACATCTCATGTTAAGTACTCAAAACTTTAATGCTAAAATACAAGGAATAATATATTGTTTAAAAAATTATAAGAATAAAAAAATGACTAGGATAGTAGGAGAAGACGTATTCAACCAAATATGACATATAAGGGGTCCCATAATTAGCAGATGCTCGTTAGGGCTATCAAAAATATTACAAAAACCTTTCTTTTGAATTTTTACACAACCAATATTAAGGAATAAATATCAAATGGGTCTTTCTTATAGTGAGTGAACCGTAGATACGCCAAGCGATCGTTTCAACTTTTGGCAAACTACAGGTTGGACAGACTCAGAAATTTTTTTCTTATTAGAGAATTAGCTGTTTAGCTATAAACTATAGGCAGTTTAGGGAACGTTACACAACCAAGATTATGGAATAAATATCAAATGGTAGCAATGTCTTTCCTTTAGTGAGCCAACGATAGATACAACAAGCCCCTATGTCCTAGGAGCTTCATTTTACATTTTATGTTGCGTTGAAAGTTGAAACCAATATGTAACGACAGATTTTAAAAAATCCAAAAATTCAAATGTTTCTAGTGATGTTCATTACACACAATCTTTTTTGACACTAGTCAATTTAGCCGTAATAACGTTGTGAAATTATGACATTCCGAAAAGTAAAACAAAATTTGAACTAAAGCCAGTTCTAAATCTTCCACAAACTTTCCATAACGCCTGTCCATAACCAATATTAACAAGGGAAGTAAATGCAAAACAATTACGTATGCATGACTTCACATACGGACATTTAGGGGAAATCGCCGTTCTTGTAAGCTTAAGGTAGTTTATAAACCAGGCTTAGTTCTCTATATCCGTCGCAACTAAGAAAACTTCATTAAGAGGAGGTAGAAAATTAGCACCTCAAAATTTGTTATTTTTATTGACCTTTTTATATTTTAATTAATGAACAAAGCAAGTTATTAAAGATTCAGCTCATGTAAGTGGTAGAAAAATATTTCATGCATCATATAATAGGAAATATTACATTTTTGGTAGCTTTCATCTTTCATAAAAACCACTGAAGAGTGAAATTTCGCATAAAATAGAAAAAACTACAAAACAGAAAAGGAAATATACCCGATTACATGATGCACGAACTTGCTGAGTTAATGAAATAAAAAATAAAAAGTATTAAATTTTGGGGCGCCAATTTTCTACGTAGCATATCCTCTTAAAAATCTCAATCACGGATTTCTCCTGGGACTGGCCGCGAAAAAAGATCAAACAAATGGTTTCCCACAGAATTCAATAGCAAATAAACAGATCATAGTTTTCACCCGACAAAATGCTCGCATATAAACACACATTTTAAAAATACCAACAGAAAAATTACTCTCCGTTTTTCCTGACAGAATATTAGTCCTCAATAATCATCGTTCATTTAAATTGTTGGCAATGTATAAAGACCTCGGATACTACAAATAATGGCTCTAGATTATCACCTTTGTCTAGTGAACCAATCCGACTAATATTCCACTACTGATAACGAGTTTTTCATTTATATTCCCGCATTATCGGTGAGAACAAAAGCCAACCCATCAATATAGGGAGGGGCATTATTTTCAACTTAACCTAATATTTCTGTATCAGTTAACAATTTCCTAATGTGAGAATTTTCATGTCTCACAAAATTCATGTCAAAACAACGGCTAAATTATTTTGGCGGCAATTACACCAGCGAATTTACTTCATTTGTGATTTGAAATTTTTTGTTTGTTTTGTTTTAAGGAGACTATTATGTAGATACTTAACTTTTATCTATTATAAATTAAGTTATAATATGGTAGCAGACATCACTAATAAGTCTTTACCATATTATAACTTAATTTATAATAGATAAGTTAAGTATCTACATAAATAGTCTCCTTAAAACAAAACAAACAAAAAATCTCAAATCAAAAATGAAGTAAAATCGCCGGTGGAATAGCCGCCTAAGGCAGCGGCAGAGATTTCCAAATATTTTGTAAACAAATGACGACCTAGTGTTTTCGATTAAATTTATTAATTCCCCGTTCTCTTTTCTCAAAAATATGAAAATTATAAAAATACAAGCTTCCGCAGTAAATTTACTTAATTGCCTGAACTATGAACTATGTCAGGACATGTAGAGTGGTGGTACGGACTCTGACTTTCACCCGAAAGGTTGTTGGTTCGAGTCCTACACTTCCTACATTTTCTGGCCATGCTTCGGAGGGCATGTAAAGCAGGCGGTCCCGGGCCTTCCTAGTTGAGTGTAAGAGAGGGCTTTATAGCCCTAACTCCGCTAGGTTGGCTTAGTAATAGAACAAAAAAAGTCCTTTTTATTTTATTTATTTATTTTATTAAATATTTATATTTTTATATTATTTTTTACATGTTCATGTATGCATTTTAGGAATTGTTAATATTTATAATAGGTTGATGTGCCACCCTTCCACGCTTCGACTTGCCCCGGTCCAGCTTTGTAATTTTTATATTCTCCTACTTTTTATTTATTTATAATTAAATGTATTTTCTATGCATCTATTATTACCGACAATAAAAAAAACGATGAAGTACTTTGTATAATATCAGTCATTACGCCGAGTAAATAAATAGTAGAAAAGGTGAGATCTACGCGATATACAAAGAACCTGCGGTAGTAGCCTAAATTAAGAGAGCCCGCATCAGGTGGCTAGGGCAAGCCAGAACATAGGGCAACAGGAGCAGCCTTACACAAGGTGCCCCAAGGGAGAAGACGAGTGGGACGGCCACGGATGCGATGGCTGGGCGACGTCGAGGTGGATCTGGTGACCCTTGGTGTCGATGACTGGCGAAAGAGAGCGCAGGACCGCGCAGGCTGGCGCGATGCAGGCCAAAGCCCTTCACAGGCCATACCGAGTGAGTAAGTAAGTAAGTAAATAAATAGTCTCCGTTTTGACGAAGCTTGATTCTTTTCATCTCACCACTCACCACAGAACGATGAATTAATAATTTTAGACAAAAATACTCCGTCATCATTTGTTCACAAAATAGTTAGAAATCTCCGCCTTAAATCTTGACAATTTCGCAACTGTAGTGGAACTAGTTTAAATAGCATCTGACGTCAATTGGTTAGGATCGATAACAAAACTAGGTTATTAGCTGCGGAAGGAAGACTGGAGACGCAACCAATTAATAGAAGAATCGTCCTTTGGTAGCGAGTGTCAATAGCAACCCGTTTTCTTATAGATACAAATAACGTCAGATTAAACTTTTCCCCCACACTAAGGGATTTTTTATCCGGCATATGTTCAAATTAGAAAATGGCATGGCGTTATGGTAAAAAAAAAAAGTCACTAACAAGCATCAGGTAAAACAATCTGCAAAGAGAGCATTAAGGACCCTTAAGTATACAACAACTAAAGTTTTGAACAACAATGTTTACATGAAACAATTTCATTAAGTCTATACCGGTTAATGCTGTAGCAATTAACACGTGCGCTGCCGCGCAGGGGACGCAAACAATTTAACATATTGGTACTTTTCGAAATAAATATATTCCTACAGGTAACAGGCTGACTCGTACCTTGGTTAGGGGGGTATTCCACATACGTACAACGTCAATGAAAATTATGAAATTGATGGTGGCAGCAGAATTTTTAGTATGTAAAAATGTCTGCTGCCACCATCAATTTCATAATTTTCATTGACGTTGTACGTATGTGGAATACCCCCCTTAAGTCAAGCCTTCGCCTGTCTCATTGCATCGATGGTAACCTTGTCTCAGCTTGTCCATTATCGCTTGTAGCCGGTGTAGGTTGACATTAAGGACCTATATTAGTTTGCCAATGGCCAAAAATTCATACGGAAACAATACAAATAATGTCCGAAATCCATGGGGTCGTTGTTATTGGACAAGGGACCAATGGGCCACTATAAGTAAGCCTAGGTCAATAAAAAGTCCTTCAGGACATTACTATTGTAAGTGGTACTTATTTCTTGAACTCTCCAAGTCAAGGTGGTCTAAAGTTTAGACTGTATACTATTGTAAAATACTCCGAGGAATAAAAGGTACTTTAAGGTTGATATAAAAAAAGTAAAGTAAAGTAAAGTAAATAACACCATTTTTCTCAGCTGCGAGCATAGTAGATGGCATAATAAAAAATTCTTGCTGGCCGCACACTTTGGCCACCCCTGGGTCACCCCGAATTATGTTGATTTATATATATATATATATATATATATTTTTTTTTTAAAGGTAATACTTATAGTTATAAAGATTTGATCCACTCAATTGCTAGAGGACTATTTCTTACACCCTATTATAAGGTGCTTTTCACTTTTGTCGGTATAATTTTTCCATGAATTTGATAATTCAGTAAATTTTTGTGGCTTATCAGTTTCACGGAAAACCCCCTTCACCGAAACTAAATAAATCGTCGTAATACATGAAATAGTCCTCTAATAATTAAGTGGACCAAATATTTATAACTTGAAGATTTATTAACATAAAAAAATAAAAATAAACCAACCTACTTTATGGTGATCCGGGGGTGGCCAAAGTGTACGGCTAGCTCCCTCTTAAAAATACATACCAAGCCACTGTACTGTATAGTTTAAAATCATTATCAGTTTGAAATACAGTATAACGTGATTAGAAATGACATTGAATGGCCAAATACGAACAACTAATTGACTTGTCAGCGATTAGTTTGAATGTTTATAATGACCGACAAAAGATAGAAACTGACGCAACAGGGATAATACAGTTCATTCTTCAAGTTTTCAAAAATACCATGGAAATCATAAAATAATATACTTACTTCCAAATGTACCATTACGCAACTGTGTGCTATGATAGCTCCACCAATAGTGAACAAATTAAATAGGGGTCGTTAAAGTTTTTCTAACCATAAATTATTGGCTAAGTTTATTGGTAATAACCTACAGAGGCGACTGAAAAGGTCAATCGGATACATTCATTAAATTGTTTGCATGCGATTAATCATTATAAAAAAAAGCTGTTAACAGGAGCTTCATTAACAGAATATGGAGCCCCCCCCCCCCCAAAACCAAAAAAATATATCTAGTTGTTTGTTTTAAGAGTGCACAGCCCGTAGGAAATTGGCAGACCGAAATTTAACACTTTTTATTTTTTATGTCATTAACTAGGCATGTTATTAAAAATTTGGCTCATCAAAGTTGTAGAAGACTACTTCATGCATAATATTATAAGATATTTTTAATTTTCGAAATATGCAAATATTTCTGAAAAACAATAACTTTTTCACGTATTTTATAAAAAAACTACAATTTCGAAAACTGAAAATACCTTATTATATGATGCATGAAACAACTACAACTTTGATGTGCCAAATCTTTAAATCTTTAATAACATGCTTCGTTAATTCAATAAAAAATAAAAAGTATTAAATTTTGGGCTGCCACTTTCCTACGGGCTGTACACTCTTAAGCTGAAAATCAAATTTCTCATGGAATATTGATAACAGCCATCATTGAGATGTCATAAAGTAAAAGAAACATTCCTCAAAATGCTAGTGTACATTATGTTGCGTTAACACCAAACGGCCCCAGGTAAAAAACTTCTCTTATTTCCGGAAGCTTTCAAATGAACTGAGGGGAATGCTAATAACTACCCAAAAATTCTTAAAGACCATCTCATAGGGGGAGAAGGTAGGTCTGTACACTGAATTAAAGGACTCTGAGCATGTCAGGTGGAAGGAGTTACCAAACTTTGGCCAATTGGTGTTAGTGACACAGCAACAAACTTCACAAAAATGTAGAGGAACATTTCTTCTATTATATGACATCTCATTTACGTCTCTACGATCGATATTTCATGAAAAATTGGACTTAAGGGCAACAAAACGGAAGGGGGGTTAATTTGCCTGGAATTCAACGCATACATTTACATAAGCACAGTGAGAGACAGCAACATTCTCAAATCCTCCATAAATCTGTCAAATTCCCTATTAATCGTTCTGCTACCAATCAAAATTACTTATGACCTATCTCCCTCACTGAAAAAATAAACAGCAAAGAAATGTTTAACACAATTTCTTATTGTCTAAAAAATTTCTCCCTATCATACCCAACTATTGGTGGAGCTGCATATAAGATAAACGAGCTATACAATGCACTAGTGTCCAATGAGGGATTCGTTTTATCAAATGAAAAACGAATTTATCACAAATATTAACCACTTGCTCCGTCTGACACCCTTCCGCACCAGCTGACACTTTTAAGTAGTATTAGTCATAGGTTATATTAGATGTGGTAATTCGAGGCAGGAAGACTTATAGCTGCCCATCCAATTAATAACTCCCGCAAATAAGGGTCCGAATAAGCACGAACTCAGTCTATTGGATAAACAAGACAAACTTTTAGGACAGAAAAACCCACTTATGGTGCGATAAGCTGTTAAAAGAAAGGAAACAATGTGTTTCGTCAATTATTACATGAATATAGAGTCGACAGAATTGCCAGATATGGTAATTCCAAAAACTTAGAAGCTGTCTTCCAAGTAATAAGTTCCCCAAATATGGGGCCGAATAAGAACGACCTCAGTCTATTGAAAAAAGGAAATTAAAAGAAAGGAAAAATGTGTTTCGTCAATTATTACATGAATATAGAGTCGACAGAATTGCCAGATATGGTAGTTCCAAAAACTTATATACAAAGCTTATAACTTACAAGCTGCTTTCCAAGTAATAAGTTCCCCAAATAAGGGTCCGAATAAGGACGACCTCAGTCTATTGAAAAAAGAAAAAACCACCCATTGTGCGACAAGATGTTGAAAGTAAAGAAAAACTGTGTTTTGTCAATTACACGTATATAGAGTCGACAGAATTGGCAGATATAGCAATTCCAAAAAAGTTACAAGCTGCCTTTCAAGTAATAAGTTCCCCAAATAAGTGTCCGAATAAGGACGACCTCAGTCTATGGAAATACCAAGATAAACTTAGGGCAGAAAAAACCACTCATAGTGCGATAAGCTGTTAAAATAAGGGAAACACTGTGTTTTGTCGATTACATGAATATAGAGTCGACAGAATTGCCAGATGTGTTAATTCTAAAAAGTTACAAGCTGTCTTCCAAGTAATAAGTTCCCCAAATAAGTGTCCGAATAAGGACGACCTCAGTCTATGGAAATACCAAGATAAACTTAGGGCAGAAAAAACCACTCATAGTGCGATAAGCTGTTAAAATAAGGGAAACACTGTGTTTTGTCGATTACATGAATATAGAGTCGACAGAATTGCCAGATGTGTTAATTCTAAAAAGTTACAAGCTGTCTTCCAAGTAATAAGTTCCCCAAATAAGGGGCCGAATGAGGACGACCTCAGTCTATGGAAATACCAAGATAAACTTAGGGCAGAAAAAACCACTCATAGTGCGATAAGCTGTTAAAATAAGGGAAACACTGTGTTTTGTCGATTACATGAATATAGAGTCGACAGAATTGCCAGATGTGTTAATTCTAAAAAGTTACAAGCTGTCTTCCAAGTAATAAGTTCCCCAAATAAGGGGCCGAATGAGGACGACCTCAGTCTATTGAAAAAACAAGATAAACGTAGGACAGAAAAAACCACCCATAGTGCGATAAGCTGTTAAAATAAGGGAAACACTGTGTTTTGTCGATTACATGAATATAGAGTCGACAGAATTGCCAGATGTGTTAATTCTAAGAAGTTACAAGCTGTCTTCCAAGTAATAAGTTCCCCAAATAAGGGGCCGAATGAGGACGACCTCAGTCTATTGAAAAAACAAGATAAACGTAGGACAGAAAAAAACACCCATAGTGCGATAAGCTGTTCAAATGTACTCGTTCATTCATGTATTGGAATAAGTTCAGTGTTTCATCCCCTTTAATTCCTGGCCAGTCAGTACTTTATTATTCAGGTTATCAAGGTTTTAATCACTTCAGAGATAAAAATGCAACCTAGGCATGAATGTAAACAAAATCAATAAAAACCCCATTCAAAAATAAACGGCGTTCTACAGCCTAATGAAGATGGGTGATAGCTTTCACTCACCGTAAAATATCAAGACGTTAAATGGATAATACGTTCCTAATAAAATTAATATTTTATGTTGTTAAGTATTAAATTCTTGATAATTGTACAACTCATAAAAAGGATGATTGCGTTGTTGAATATTGAGAAAATAAACTCGTAAGAACGACATAGATTGTGTTAAAAAACTGATTAGAGGAGTTTGTATGCAAAAGGCGATTGGTCACTTGAAACTGTAAATGCAGGAGACAAAAAAACTTCTCAAAGCTCAATGCTTGAACTACATAATGGGTTTTAATAATATTTTAATACTCTTTGATACTATATGCGTTTTGCACACATTCGTATTTTGTAAAGAAAGAAAATTGTCTTTATTTTCCATGAGTGAATTTTGGGTCTTTCGGCAGTCATTGCGAAACTCGAGAAATATTTTTTGTGCCAAATTGCCTTTTCATTTAAAAATAATTTTATTAATTTTTTGTTATATTTCATATAATGTTTTAATTTTTCTGTATAGAACCGGTAATATAGGAAATGAGTCAAAGTGGATATGACAATTCTACGCTAGGGACCAAACTGCAAGTTGCAACAATAATTGATACTAATTTCATCTTCAGCCAGAATTACGTTGCTGAATTCCCAGCAATGTTATCTATATTTACCCAGACATCTTCACAGACGGTTAGATGCCACACACTTGGCAGATAAGTCTATCATTAATTGGTGTAAATAATAATAGAACAGGTTTCTTTCTACAAACCCTACTCAACAACGGCTCATTGTTTAAAAGCAAATAAGATACCACACGGAATCGAAGACTAAAAAATTAATTTTCATAGCCAATCCACTTTACCCAGGCTATCTACTTATTTCTCAATTCAGGAGGTGAGGCTATGGAATTCTGCCGGACTCAATCAGGAATGAAAAAAGTTTAAAGAAATATAAGGAGCGACTATTTTAAACATACAATGAATGTGAATAGTACAGTGAGTGAATGGGGGGCAAATGGTTTTTTAGATTATATTTACATTTAATTTCAGTTTAGGGTTAGCATGAAAACAAGACTTTATAGTCTTATTGCTCGCCTTTTGTTTCTTTTTCAATAAAGTCGCTTCCATTTCAATTTCAATTTAATACTTTTTTTGGTTTATTATTACCATTCTGGGCTAATTGGGAGAGTGGGTTCAGTGGCGGATCCAGCTTTTTATATGAAGGGGTCATAGTCGAAATTGGCGCCCTTTGCTAATAAAGTTAGACCGGGTCTTGGTAGCCTATTTTTATTACATATTTTTTTGTTAATAAATTGAGGAGGCTGTTCACAAACATGGCCAAGTCCAAGTTGCAGAATTTTTCAGGAGAGCGGATTTTCTGTTGAAAATTGCATTAAGTTTATAGCTAGCGCGAGACTTCTCAAAGCTTTTGTCCGCAATCTGGCTGCCTTAGTCACTTTATTTTACAACGTGCAGGTGGACATTAAAATTTTCTGCAAGGCCGCAGCAAAACCCGATTTCGTGAAAAAATTTGTTGCCATGTTTGTAACCAGTCTCCTCTAATTAGATAATATTTATTTTTACTAAATTTGTCTCATTTCGGGCGCTTGAAGGGGGTCTTGACCCCATGACCCGTCACTGAGAGGGTCGGAATTCACCGGAAGACAATTTACTTTCTTTCATATAAAAAAATCAGAATCTAATGTCACGAGAAATGACGATCTTTGAACCATCAGTGAGATGACAGAAATTAGAAGAAACGATTCTCTACATTTTGTTATACAATATGTGGCAAACACCATTGCGCCACGATTATGGAAGGTGTGAAAAATGAAAATACAGTAAGTAACAACTTGTGATTCACAAGTCATCCCAGTGGTGAAACGGCGCTATTGCCGACACAAAAATTTATAGGAACAATTCTTCTACTTCTTGTAATCTCATAATTTACTGCGATCAATCTTTCCGGTGAAGTTTGATTTTGTACGCAAATGGTTAGTGGGAAGTCCAATATTATCTTAATGTCATATCTCATCAATTTTGCTTTGCTGCAAATTTTATCGATATGCTATAGTACTTATGACAGGCCAGGTATTTTAAGAGGATGTAGAAGTAGAAAATTGGCACAGTAAAATAGGATTTTTAATAAAAATATACTAAGGCGGCAATTCCACCGGCGATTTTACTTCATTTGTGATTTGAGATTTTTTGTTTGTTTTGTTTTAAGCAGACTATTATGTAGATATATAATAGATAAGTTAACTATCTACATAATAGTCTCCTTAAAACAAAACAAACAAAAATCTCAACTCGCAAATGAAGTAAAATCGCCGGTGGAATTGCCACCTAAGCAAGTTATTACAGATTTAGTCTATTCAAGTTATAGAAAACTATTTTGTACATCATATTTTATGGTATTTTTAACTTTAGGTACCACAGTTCCTCCATAGAAGTAACTGGAGAATAGATATTCCTCCAATTAAGTTAATGGGAAAACTATAACACAAACAATTAAAAATGCCCTATAATATGAATTATGATGTATGTAGTGGAGTCTTCTACTACTTGAAGAGACTAAATTTTTAATAACATGCCTTGTAAATTAAATGAAAAGTATTAAGTATCGGATTTTGGGGTGCCAATATCATATTAATATGTCATAACTCATCAATTTTGCTTTGTTTCAAATTTTACCACTACGCCAAAACTAGGGACTTATTGACGGAAAATGTATTTTATGCACAGCATCATCCTAACTTCATATTTATAATTCAAAAAGAGCAGACTAAAAACCAACCCATCGTCTTGCTTAATATGTACATATAACTTCACATAAAAACCAAAATATTACTGTAATAAATAAAATACTACAGTGAGAAGTGGCAATTTCTTGTCCTTAGTTTAATAAAGCTGCCCAGTGGGCCTCCTATGGCGATTATTTTTAATCTAAAGCTGGGATTAATAATGTAAACAAGATAATTTTACAAAGGAAGATGATAAAAATTGTTTTGTTTACATGTTTAACCCCAGGAATAAGTTAATATTAAACGGCATAGTAGGCCCGTAGTAGTGTAATCACATTTAGGGCTGGTCCCACCTTTGCTTGAAAAGTCTCAGAAAGTAATACGGCACGACATCGCCATACATTTGTAGGTATCGGTGCTGTCCAGTACGAGTAGACTTTTCAAGCAATGGTCGGACGCGCCCTTAATATACGATTGTTCCGACAGACCCTCATTCCCACCCATTATATAATAAAACTGCCACTATTCGTGTAATTACGTTTAAGGCGGGTCCCATTTAAAGCATAGTCTCTGCAATTAATACTAAACGACACCACAATGCATAGGCATATGGCGGTACCGTCCAGAGCCTTTTCAAGCGATGGTGGCACCCCGCCTTAATATACGATTGTTCAAACGGAGCCTGATTCCTATTGGCTCCAGCTATGGGAAAACCTTCACTATTATAACTTAAGTGTCAGATGGTGCGAACCAACGGTCAGAGACAACGGAGCCAAACACTCTTTTAAAGTTCAGTCAAGAAATTAAACGACAAACCTGCGCTATGTCGAAGGCCGCACAACGGCCACGGTGACCGGTCGCTAGTCGCCCCAGTAGAAGGCTCCCGTTAGGACGCCAGCGGGAACCCAATCCTACCTGGGCTCGTGCGCACGTCGCGGCAGGCTCTTATTCCCAGGTGCGACACGTCGCATCGCGTCGTCGGCAGCGAGCGATCGGAATCGCACGAACCCATTCTCATCCACCAGCATAGTGTTGGGTAGATCGCGGCCGCGGCGACGGTCGCCCGGCAGCGTGCCGCTCAGCCGGGCCACACCCGGCCCACCAGACCGCTCCGAGTCGCTGCGACTCAACGCCGAAAGCCCTTTGCGAGTCAATGCGTCCTTCACCTCCACTACCTCCGAACCAGGCCCAATTTCATCGTAATTATTCCACGTGAGATTCCCGTTTCCCCGTTTTTCCATTGTGTTCAACGGAAACGCGTCGTCGTACACTTTTTTCCCCGTACGAAGCGAATAGTTATGAATAGCCTGGTTAGTGTTGCACACAGCAGGGTAGATATCCTCAATATTCTCGTCCGTCGTACGGCAGGGCCCGCAGGGAAACAACGCGAATCCTGTCGTCGAGTTCTGCGAGTTTGTCTCTTTCTCGTCTTCGTTCTGTAACCTTTGCATTGCTGCCCAGGCAATAAGGAAACACACCGCTATTTCAATAACACGCACGCTAAACTGGTACGCCCACCAGAGCCAGCGCTGCGTTCCTGGCTCGGGCGTGTAGGGAACACCGATAGCGCCATACACTTGCACGACAGCCATAAGGAGGATCAACATGGCTACAGCTAAACAGATACGAATGGCTAAACAAAGGGCGACAGGCCGCGTTCGCCGCACGTCTGTCGTGTACACCGCACCGAACAGTTCAAGCTGCTTCCGCGAAGCTGCACTCGCTAAAGTCTTGTACATGTAGAGATACCCGCCTCCGAGGAGAACACAAAGAACTATATACACTCCCTGGCACACTAATGGCAAGTACTTGCGGCCAGTCAACGCAAAGCTGTCGTCGCTGGCCACGTCGAGGCACACGCACAGCGCTAGATGGGACAGGGACACTAGGATAAGAGTGAGGGGATGCTGCAGGGTTCCAGACACCCACACCTCGGTGGTCTTCACGAGGAATAGGAACATAGTGGCGAACGCTGTTGTCATCAGAGGACACGCGACGTTCAGTAACAGACGGGACACCGAGTCCGGGTAGGAATGTCCCATGTTGTAGGCGTCATGGAACAAATACACCGCACGTACCGTACCAATTACCGTCATCAGCAGGTGGATGGCGATAAAGTATGAGCGTGGCAGCAGGTGGCGGTAGAACCTTAGCAGAATTAAGTTGTAAAGAGTGCACACAGCCAGAACCGCGAACAGTGTCGCAATAAGGTACACGTGGATATCCCAGGCAACGCTCCATAGGTACACACTGGCATCAGCGATTTTCTGCAGTTCCGAGTCTGCTACCACGTTCTCGATTATGTCCAAGTCGCGGTCCGTGGCAGGAGGCGACTCCTCAGCAGCCACTACACTCTCATTCTCTACCTTCTTTATCACATCATCTACTTTTACAACTGGAATGACCTCCGTTTTATTTACAACAGTTATATTTACAATAGGTGGTAAGCGAGGGGGTTCGGGCAGTCTTTGCGGGGGAGGCGGCTCGCGGGGTAACACCGGCAGTATAGGCAGGAAATCCTTCTTCAGCGCAGGCAAATTCTTAGCCATTTGCTCGAGGTTATGATGCCCATGTCGTGAATTACCTGGATGCCGATCTGGCAGGTCGGGTAGGTCATGTTTTCGGCCTGAGCTACCAGATAATATTCTTGATACACTAGGATACTGTAAAATTGGCACAAAATCAAAGTCAGATTCGTTCATTTGCCTTAGAGGCGGGATGTCTGGCTTCCCGTTGACATCTTTAAAAGGATTTTCAAACGTCTGATGACTGTTTGGTCGACTTGGCGTGTTTAAAGCTTTTTTACCGCTAGGTTTCTGTTCGGGGACCATAAAGTCTGGCGGAGGAAGTGGCACCCGCTCCTTTGCATCGTAAGCAATAGGAGGTCTCATAGGTGGTGGATGTATACGAGGCCTCGGCTGTCCATGAGGAGATTCCGAATTGCTACCGCGAAGCGTTGGTTTTCCTGCAAATGGATTTAAGTACTCTGGTGGTAGAGGCGGGGTGAAAAATCCAGCCCTTGGCGGAGGTGCGTATGACGGAGGGTATCGCGGGCTTGAAGAAGGCACTGGTATACCACCCACATCTCGTGGGACAACATGCCTCACCTTGGCACTAACCGAGTCAGTCCTGGGATAGAAAAAAATGGTCGGCTCCGTGCTCAAACCTAATTCCAAACTGAACAGCGTCGTGTCTTCAACATCACCAGAACTCAAAGAATCCGAAATATACAACAAAAGAAGCAGAGGAATTATTTGACTCATTGTTGATAAAAGAAATTAAAACACCGGTAACTTTAATAATCCAGTTTATGAAACTCCAACCTTCTCTTCACCAGAGAATTTATGTCAAGAACGCAAACAGTAGCCATTGCAGTAGGTAGAGGTACACGGTGTAACTCCACCCAATCCACTAAATTTTCACTGAAAACTGACGTTTAAGGGGCGGCAGCGAATGAAAATGTTTCAGAGATTAGTTAAAGACGTCATATATAAAAGAAAGCGACATAAAATCGATAGACGAGCCGAGAAAACAATGTAAAAACCTCAATTAACCGTAAACCATATTCAGGTCAAAACAAAGGATTCGTGAGAGGTTGTATATTTCGATTGAAACCGCACATCCAGGGCCGAAAGATGCGTAATTTTGTCACATATCACTTTATCACACATTATTCAACATTAAACAACATAAAAACGGGGTAATACACACATAAATAACAGTATTCAGGTAATTTAGAGAGACGAACACGGACTAAATCGCGTCGGCCATTTTCCCAACTCCACGATTTGACATTTTGGAGTGCTCTCAGAAACCACTATCATCGTATCCGTCAAAGGAAAAAAAGCGCCATATCTAAAATTTAAATGTAGTTATTTTCATTATTAATTTTAGGTAATCACCTTCATGTTTAATCACCGAACAATTCATTTAGTTATAGGATTATTATAATATATTGGTCGTGCCCTTTACAATTACTACCTAGGAAATACGAATAATTTCGCAAGTTGGACTCATTAAATATACTGTATGTCCCTACCATATATCCCAATGTAATCTAACTAGTACTAGGTCTACTATTCACATTTTACGTGCTGTAGGCTATATTTTGTAATGGTTATGACTTATTTAACTATAAAACCGGATTTCGGACGTTAGTACTTTTTCAGTAGGCCTATACATTAAACTGATCCACTTCTCGATGTTAACCCATACCGACTACAAGTGGCAATGCACAGGCTTACCAATGCCACTGGGGAGGCACACTGTCACAACTCTATACAGCCTGGTTGATTTCTACCCTAGGAAGTAGGAACATTTAATAAGCGGAGGTACCTTCCTCACTATCTCATCCTATCACTCCCTTTCGGGAGGCTATTTTAATTTTTTGTTGCTTCTACCCTAGTAATGTAACTTGCGACACGGAACTTGAGCTGCCACAAGCTGGTCTAATACATTTGTATTCGATATCTAATAATGCGCCTCATGTAAATAAACACTGATTTTCTGCTCTATTATTCAGGCAATCTAGCGGAGTTAGCGCTATAAAGCCCTTAATTACACTCAACTACATCGCTCATTGATTTGCCAACTGTTCTAACTGCAAAATGCTAACTTTTCGGGAGGGCGTTCCAAAGTTTTTTCCTGTGGTTTTAATCTATGTATCTCCAACACTTCAGCAAAGAAATTTTCAATTTTTACAGGCTTGCAGATACGATGATTAGATGAAAGAAAAGAGCGCAAAAGATTAATTTTTTTGATGTAATAAAAAATAAGTTCATTTTTTCAGTAAAAACAGTTGGCAAATCAAGGAGCGAGTCCTATGCTTAAATGTAGCAAGTGTGTGACTAGAGCCAACAACCTTTCGTGTAAAAGTCGTAGTCTTCTGTATCACTACTCTAGTCATGTCCTGACATTAATTCTTCCCAACTGTAATCTACAAACCACTACCAAATTGAAGAACCAGTAGAATCCGGGCTGATGGACCGTGGTCGAATTGAAAGTGAACTTCCAAAAGTTTCGTCAACATCTGCGGTCATCTTCAGTGGCACTGCGTGGACTTCGAAGGTTGTACCCCGGTAGCTCACTACGGAGCCACCGAGGTACAACCATCAGCCCGGATTCTACTGGTTCTTCATTTGACTCCGGCCGTGAATGCCTTTGCAGTTACACTACCAAATTGGCTTCAACGAAAAAGGTATTAATTAGATGGCTGACTGTGTCTTAACAAACGATTGAATAAAAGAACAATTATTATAATCTATAGCATTAACTCAGTTTTACATCAGCAAGAGATGAAAACATACTGTAGCATACTGAATAACAACCTGAGATCGAAAAATATAGTGAAATTATCTGTTGATTACAATTCAACCCAAAAACTTCGTGAAATGCATTAATTAATTAAAAATTTAACAGAATCTCTTATAATATACAGTATCTTTTTTTGAAAATGTACATCAGTATATTAGCAAATAGATTTTTTTTTTTTTTTTGAGAAAGACAAATTTCACATGGAATGCAATAGTAGAGTCATAAATTTGATGTTATAAAGTGGAAGAAATGTTTCTCTTCATTTTGATACACAGGATGTACCAATTGGTTACAGTTTTACAGATCAAGTTCAATAACTGTGGCCGATCGGTGTCAGTGATGGCTATGAAATATACATTAAAGCGTAGAATATATATTTTTTCTTTTTTGACACCTTGTTTATGGGATCGATATTCCAGGAAAAATTTGACTTTGTGAACAAAAAAAAAAAAAAAATGGAAAGTTGGGGCTCCATTGACCGTCAGCGCATAAAGAAGCATAATCTAAGTTTTTCTCAAGTGCCTTGACAACATGACACGTAATGGGAGTTTGATGCGGGTGAATAATCTACAGTCTATCTTAGTCATAGTCATAGTTAAATACATTAAGTCCGTTTACGGACCTCGCTGTTCCCCATCGCATTGGCGCCAAAAACAGTGAAATCACAAATAATAACACAAAAAGCGACTGAAAATTTTAAAACATAAATTAATAAATTAAAGCTCGCCTGAAAATAAAGACGATATTTCATTTCATTTCATTTCAATAAATTTTCTATGAAGAAATTTTTTGCTACACGATAACAATAAAATAAAAGCTATCCTTTTAAGAATATAACAGTGACGATTTACTCAAAGGGAAGATCTGAAAGCAATAACCCAAACAAAAGCATATTTAAATTCTTCCCCCACGAAGTGTAAGTGTTCTCATGCTAAGAGCATATCGTATTCCACTATTCGTTTTGTAAATAAATAAATATTGACTTTTTGTTTTACTACTAAACCAACCTAGCGGAGTTAAGGCTATATAAAGCCCTTTCTTACACTCAACTAGGAAGACCCGGGACGGCTTGCTTTACATTACCTTCGAAGCATGGCCAGAAACTGTAGCAAGTGTGGAACCAACAACCTTTCGGGTGAAAGTCGGAGTCTGTACCACTACTCTAGATGCCCTGTCCTTTGTGTGAAAACAATGAAAGATTAGGTTAGATCCACATCTTACAAAACTGTGGCCAAACGGCTCATACGGACGATTCTCCCAGCCGCGATTTGCTGACGACTTTTCCATTGTACGGATAGGGCTTGGTGAATGGCCAGTGCAAAACCACCAAGTCTGATTTGCAAGATTTCTATGATCTGACGTGTGAAATTGAAATTCAGACTTTGGGGGCGGTAATAGGTCGTATGGTATATCAAAATTTAGAGGCACACTTTCTTTTCTAAAGTATGCGACTTAACTGATAGCTCAACGCTTGAGAAATTAAATTTGTACAAAAACGTCACTGTCTAACTAAGCGTGTTTGCCTTTAATACTAATCGATAGTTTGGCATTATATCCTTGGATGCCTCTGTTGTGACTAGATCGAGCTCCATGTAGTTAATCACTGGTATGGAGTCCGAGGGGTAACATTGATCATTTCGGAAGTGCTGCAACAAAGAAAAATTAAGCGATAGTAATTGGAATGTTAAAAGAGATTGTTACAAGATCGAGCATGTTGTTGTTATATTTTAGTTTAATATATCCGTTAGTTTCATTGCTTGCAAGTAGGATAATTATGTCATTATGCCCACTTAGCTGTGTGTAGTTATAATATGTCGCGTTCTTAATACACACATATTATTATTATTTTATTATATACATGTATATAATGGTAAACATTGGTATTATGTATTGTATTGGTGAATATAATATGCTCCTTGGGCGGCCATTCCACATACGTACAACGTCAATGAAAATTATGAAATTGAAGGACATCAAGAGAATCAATTAAAATAGTTGTACTTGTCATATCACATGACGCCATTTTTTAATTTTAGATTGTTTGTTTCATTGTTTGTGATTTTACTCTAATATCAATTGATCATTGATCAATTTTAACAATGGCAAAGAGTAAAATTGAAATGTCCTTCAATTTCATAATGTTCATTGACGTTGTACGTATGTGGAATGGGCGCCTTGTCGAGGGAATACTGGGCGAGGAAAAGAGAGAAAAAAATATTAATCTTATTCTTTGCCCTTTGTTTTGTTTTTATTCAATAAAGTCGTTTTCAATTCAATTGTTTAATATGACAACAATTCAATACAATTAATGCAAATACCGCAAGGCACTGGCCCCTGTGCAGTTTAACGTGTTGGTATCAAGTGTTAAAATATGTGTGAGTTAGCGTGTAGTGGTAAACTGCTACAGGAAAGTACTGGACAACTAGGTTGCCCAGGGACCGTCTAAAACAGTTTGCCTTTGCCCGTTTCCAATAGTGTCTGTGTGAGTATGTGTAGTTTACTGTTGTATATTTCGTGGGTTATATTCTTAATTATGGATTGGAATTGGAATTTAGGATACAGATTGAATGAGGTTCTGTAGGGACAGTTTTGGTCACTAAGTTCGCTGACGACAAACCGATATCCATATTATTCAAAATGGCCGCCGTTTGCATGTGAAAACTAAGCTCTTAGCATCTAATTAATTATTTTAATATTTTTACTATGCCTGGACCTTATTTCGCTGCATATAATTTAATATGTATATTCTTCATGATTTATAAAAAAATATCACTTTAAAATAATACGTAATTAAAAATAATTTTAAAATAGTATTGAGGCTTATGGAAAAATCAACGCTTTGATATCATTGCAACTGGTGCTGCCATCTACAAAATGACGTCACAAATGAACCTCATTGCACTCTGTATTATAATAATAACTAATAACTATGGTAACCGAATAGAATGGACAATTGATAAGTATACCATTTACCAAGTACAGTGGGGAAGTACATATGTGTGTGTGACCCGAGTTCATCGGCCGCTATACCAAGTTGAATCCAGCGGACCAGAGCAGGTTCAAAGCTGCAGATAACTTGGTCGTGTGCACAGTGCCGGTAGGGAAACATGGTAGGACTTGTCCTGGTCACCTCCGAACTAATCGTGTGACTTCACTGTGTATCCCAAGTGGTTCGGAATCCACTATAATCAGGAGGTCCACTGTCCTATGGGCTGGCGTAGGACAGTCAAGTCGGGGTCGCTCTATGGGCCCAAACATGAGGCCGAAGTCGTTATTAACCCGACAAACACTACTACTACTACTACTAGTTATTGTTCGAATGACTTTTTATGGACCCAGGCCTTGTCCAATGCCAACGACCCCATGGATTTCGGACATTATTTGTATTGTTTCCGTATGAATTTTAGGCCATTGGCAAACTGGTTCTCGATGTCAACCAACACCGGCTACAAGCGATAATGGACAAACTGAGACAAGCTTACCATTGACGCAATGAAACAGGCGAAGGCATGACTTAACCAAGTACAGTCATTCGAACCCTAGTTTCAAGGGTGTCGGGATTGAACCTTTCAAGTTGGTAAGATATGCCTAAAGCAATTCTGTATATGTTTTTTTTTTCTAGGTTCACCGTTGTGATAACCCTCTGTGCAGCCAAGTACAGTACTGTATTGTGGCTTACAATTGACGCAATGGAACAGGCGAAAGCATGACTTAACAAAGTAAGGATACGAATTCAAAAAATTCCTTGGCGAATGTCCCAACTCTCCGACATAGAAGCCAGTCTATCATCAAATCGATAGCACAAACCTCTTGCCGCACTTGATATGGATGAAAAGGAACACAATGCCTAGCAGAAGACATATGGCGCCAACTACGATGTAAGCAATGCCCAGAAAAGGATTTTTCCCGCCCATCAGCGACGTCGTCGAGAGAATCATGTGCTTGGTACCTTCGAAACTCTTTACATGGTAGTCTGAAATACAAAAATAATATAAATCCTTACCGCGTCATAAACCATGTGATCTGCTAGGTGGGTGAGATGAGCATCCAATACCCAGTCATTTAATTTTAATGACTTTTTCCTCTATTACTAAGCGCAATCTAGCGCAGTTAGGGCTATAAAGCCCTCTCTTACACTCAACTAGAGTAAATAAAGTAGTTTCAATTGAATTCAATTCAGATCGGCGTACCCCCAATCAAGGCCGTAGCCAGGGGGGGGGGGGGTTCATGCGAGTTCACCCCCCCCCCACTAACACTAAATAGAATCTGATTTTGGAAGGAAACATAAAAACTACTATGTAATTTCCAATGAAATTTCTGAGCCCCCCCCCCCCCCTATATTTCTGTTTGCCTGATATTTTTGACTACTCTACCATTTTCTGTACAGGGCACTCTTTTGTCCTGGGGCTGGCCTACAAATCGACGGACAGACAAACAGACCGACAAACATTTCGAGAAAAAAAAAACTCTTTATTTGGGTCCTGGGACCTCAAAACGTGTAAAATCTGATTCGAACATTTCGACCATCACAAAGCTTCCCTTAATATATATTATATATATATTACGAATAAACAGGAAAGCAAAAACTTTTTCTCATAAGTGACTGTACATATCAAAATTGTAAGCCAATACATTGATATTACTTTAGATATCTGATGATTACACTTGCAAGACTTTTCCTCCTATATTAATTAACACAAAAAAGCGTAACTTACTGTACTCAACGGTGAGTATATATTCGCCAGCTGGCAGTCCATCTGTGTATGGTTTAATGCTGTGATCAATCCGCCGGTATAATTTCCGGAAAGTTGGCAACGCCGCCGTTCTCATCCACACAATAAGATCTTCATTCTGCAGCCCGTTATTGTCACTATTTTCCAGATCCAGCTCCAAAATACTTTTCGTCCAGTTTTTAGGTTTGGCAAAATTCTTGAAATCTGCAACAACAAAAAAACGCAGTGATGGTCGCGCGCTAAGGCGGCAATTCCACCGGCGAATTTACTTCATTTGTGATTTGAGATTTTTTGTTTGTTTTCTTTCAAGGAGACTATTATGTAGATACTTAACCTATCTATTGTAAATTAAGTTATAATATGGTAGAGACATCAATAATAAGTTTCTACCATATTATAACTTAATTTATATATAATAGATAAGTTAAGTATCTACATAATAGTCTCCTTAAAACAAAAATCTTCCAGCGATTGGAAATTGTTAAAATATAGCAATGACGCCCCTTGCGTAACTTTCTAAATTCACTAGAAATAGAATTTAGTCTTTCATAACATAAACAAACCAACAAAATATTGACGATTCGGACAGCTTTCAAAATTTACAAGTGCTAATATGGCTGCAATAAATACCCGACTGCAAAAGGATATCTCAGATATAGTGGAAGCAAAACCAGATTATTTTATTCAGGTGCATGTAACTTACTTAACCTTTCCGGGTCTAGGACAAGTGACTGGTAGTCCACATAGTACATTCCACAGCATTAAATTGTTTATTAATATTATTATTAAATATTTTATTGGTGGCAGCCATAGAAATATATTAACTGGAGCGGCGAGAGCCATAATATGCCTTACGAGGCACCCGTCAATCATAAGCCAACTATCAGAGATAAGTACCAACGCAAAAAATATTTGTCTTACACATTGCAGCATAGCAGAACAGATACCTGGACCCGGTCAAAAACTCTGTACTTAGATTGTGCATGCTATTTTCCCCGCCAAAATGCGTACTTATCTTGTGTAGGCTACACTAGCAGCCATATTGATAACGGTCCCCCGCCACGGGATGGTGGCAGCAGATGTGAGAAGGAGCGGTACTACCCAGGGTGGCATAGGGCGTTTGAGTCTTTAAAGTTACCACGAGGCGTAGTGACAAGTGGAGAAGAAGATTAAAACATTCGCTGCAAACCAATCAATAAATTGCAACTCCAAGAAGAAGTGACAATACCTGATATCTGGGCCCATCAGGGTATAGTTTCACCTTCAGAGAATGTCAATTGTGGATTCTCCCTCTTCAGACCAGTGCAGCCAACCGGAAGCGGTAAAACACATCTTATGGAATTGCCCACGTATGGATCAGCCGCGAGGGACGGATTCACATTTACCATTCGTGAAAGATTGAGGGACTCGGTTACGGAAATAAAGGACACTATGGCGGTGACCCTTCAATTAAGGGTAACATCGGTCCTGCAAAGTCTTGCAAGGGAGTTGAATGAGTTAGTCACGATTTAGGCGTGACTAAGTTTATGATGTACCTCGGTCTGCTATTGGCTTAGCCAAGTAAATATTTTATTTCTGTTGTCGGACCTGAGTCGGAATCGTACCCAAACTTGTCTAAGGCGGGGATTCCACCAACGTCAATAGTGATATTAAATGTAGTTTTGACGTGGTAGCAGACATTTTTAGTATGTCTTTAATGTCTGCTACCACGTCAAAACTACATTTAATATCACTATTGACGTTGGTGGAATCCCCGCCTAAGTAACGCTTACGTCTATTACATTCGGACGATGATAAACTTGTCTCAGCTTGTCCATTATCGACAAAATCTTTAATAACAGAAATTATGTCGCATCAACTGTCAATAAGTGAATGGTACGGTTGCTTCAACTTTTGCTTTCAACCAGATTGATTCTACCTGAACAGAGCCTGTTCAAAACGGCAGCAAACTTGGCAGTGTTGTAGACATGGTGGGACATGATAACGCGCTGAGGCTATCAGTCAGTCCAAGTGCGTATCGAGTCTTTCGAATTAATCGTGTGACTTTACTATGTTCCCCAAGTTGTTTTGAATCCACTATAATCAGGAGGTCCACCCGGTCAGTCACTACCCTGCTCCCTGAGGTAACGGAGTCTGCCCGTTCGGATGCCTCATGTTAAATTAATAACAATTTTGAAGTTTTAGTGGTAGGAACATACTTTCGCACTAGCTAGTTTCTTCGCCCGTATCCGTACTTATGCCATGCTTTCGCCTGTTACATTGCCTCAATGTTAACCTTGTCTCAGCTTGTCCATTATCGCTTTTAGCCGGCGTAGCTTGACATCGAGGACGTATACTAGTTTGCCAACGACCAAATTTGGTACACGGAAACAATATAAATGAAATCCATGGGATTGCTGGCATTGACAAGGGACCAATGGCCCACTACAAGTAGGCCTACGTTCATAAAAACGTCCTTCAGGGCATTATTATTATTATTATTTAATATTCTGTTATAGGCCAAAAAATTTGATTCGCCATTTTTTTTCCAGTTCGAGCCACAGGACGAAAGCAACTTTTTTGTATGGACAGGACTGATTCTACCCAGCAATACACCCTACAGCAATGGGGCTTTCCGGACACGTATTGAATTTCCAACAGAATACCCCTTCAAGCCACCGCAAATTGTACTGACCACACCTATTTACCATCCCAATATCGACGAAAAAGGTATAGTGGCAACAGACTAACAGCAGCCCGATCATGGCGAATTTAATACCGGGATTAATATAGTACCATGTCACGTGATGGTATTAATTCAATGGAGTTCTTGCGCAGGTAAATCCAACAGGGATGCTATACATGGAGTCAATGTAGACGTCATCGGACAACTATTGGGTGCTGCTTATGTTTTGCTTAAGTAACTTTCGGACAAACAATTTGTTGGTAAACATTTAACGTCACTACGCAAGATCTCCATTGTTTAAAACAAATAAACCTTAAAGTTCAGAATATTTTAATTTTTTATGTTGGTAATACTGAAGAACTAAACTGACGCGAAGCGGCAGTAGCAAATATAAATTGCAAATATAAACACGTATCGCCCTAGATATAAACAAGTTTTAATTTTGAATTAATATATTGCTCATGCACGAGAAAAGTGACACATTTCTAAATATTGACTTTTGAGATAATTCAAATTTTAGTTCTGACCATTTTTTAGTTTTTACTTGTAGTACTATCGAGGCACTTAATACTTTTGAGATGTGACAGTTTACTTGAAAGAAAAGTGTAATTACTACGTCAACGCCTGGAGCACATTCCGAATTATGTCAGTATTGCCAAACCCGAAGTAAGTAGTCAAACTTGACAATGGATCAGTGACAAAACGCAATCTTATGGAAACAAATTAAACTAGATATGTGACACTACATTCATAAAATTCACTATATTTTCCTCGACATTTTTGTATAAATAACTTTATTGAAATGTGTCACTTTTCTCGTGCATGAGCGATATTAAGAATTATAAATAATTTGTCTAAATCAAAGGCAGAAAAAAATTAAGAAACTCACCAAAATATAGCCGAAAATCATTCAATTGTTTAAATAAACACAATTTGAATTTTCCGCGTTTAGCACTCCTGCGACGATTACCAACAAAATTAAAAAATTCTAAAATTTACTGCTAATTTATTTTAAACAGAATTAATACCATCACGTGCGATGGTATTATATTAACCCCGGTATTAAGATCGCCATGGTCGGGCTGCAGATACAAAGTCAAACACTCGGATTGAAGAAAAATATCCGGCCAATCGGATCGGTCGGTCGGATTTGTCTTCATTAGCAGCAATCACGCGGACGATCACGAATGCGCTGAGTAATCTGTCATTGTAGCAAATGGGTAGTTGGAAAATCAAAACTTCAAAAGATATCTGGTACCAGCGTGAAGACGACCACCACGCGCAGGCGGTCCCTTCGACACGCCCAGGACACACCTTTGTGTCGGAAATGCGTTCAGAAATTGACTGTTTTTTTGCACCCACCAATCACCAATCCATTTGTTCGTATGGCAAAATGTCCATGAATCGCTTTCGGATCTTCCGTCTGTATTATCGATTGGTTTGCAGCAAATCTTTCCTTCTTCTCCTATATCCATCTCTCACCTGTGCTGCTTTTCTGCATCTATTGCATCAGGAACTCGGCATTTGGGGCACAACCTCTCCAAGATAAACGCAGCATTCGTCGGTATATCCTCATTTCAAATGCACTGATTATGTTTTACATAGGCGGGGTTTCCACATACGTCAATGGTCAATGGTAAATGTGAAGTTGACGTTTTAGCAGACATTAAAGACATACTAAAAATGTCTGCGACCACGTCAAAACCATATTTACCATTGACGTATGTGGAAACCCCGCCTTAGCTTGTGTCAAAGTCCATCCCTCCATACCATGTAGAACGATTAGGAACACATAACAATTCACTATTCTCAATAGAAGGGCCAACCGCAGATTCTAACACCGAAGTACTTTCTGCATTTTGATGAAGACATTTCGAGCTTGTTCATTGCGACTATGAACACTCTTCTAAACACTTAATTTCTGATCATATCGCTTTGTATCGCCTAATCAGGCAACTAATCTCTATTTATTTGTATGTACAGGGAGGCCGTGTCTTCCAATGGAAACTCCACTTGACAAACACTCTTCCAAACGCTTAATTTCTGAACATATCGCTTTGTATCGTTTGTTTGTTTACAGGCAGGCCGTGTCTTCCAATGATCACACCACTTGACAAACACTCTTCTTAACAATTAATTTCTGATCATATCGCTTTGTATCCTCTAATGAGACAACTCTAATGGTTATTTGTATGTTTACAGGCAGGCCGTGTCTTCCAATGATAACTCCAGAAAACTGGAAGCCCTCACACCGACTGGAGCAAGTAATAACCACCCTGGTAGCTCTAATAAACCATCCGGAACTGGAGCACCCTGTACGGCCGGAAGTGGCCAGCCTCATTGCCAAATCCCACAAAAAGTTTATAAAAACGGCGGAAGACTTCTGTAAGAAGTACGCCGAAAAGAGGCCGTCCTCTAGCTCAAATTCAAAATAAGATTGCTGGGCTGAGCTTGCGCACAAAGAGGTAATAAAAAATATAACTAACCTGTTGTCCAGTTTGTTGGGTTTTTAAACTTGATATTTTTGTCGGATGGCCACGCGATTCCAGTGCGGAGTAACGGGACATTAGTGTTATCTTTAGCCGCAGACAGGGTTAGAACGTCTGAAATAAAACAGTAATCATGTTATATAATAATAATAATATTGTCTACATGTCATGTCACATATCTTCAAAGTAGCTGAGCTTCTGAGTAAATGCCTTATAGTCTCAGAGGCGCAAATCCCTAATCTGTGCCTCGAAATGCGACTGAACAGATAAGGGACCAAGGGGGGGGGGGGGTAGTTGTGGGTAAAAATAGAGCTAACATACGTAGTATCGATAAAAATTAGAGCGTAATAAATTAACTGACAATAGATATACTATATTTTTGCCCCTGTAACCGTCCATGGCTGCTGTACATGTGGGAATCGAAACAACAACCTTCCTGGTCAAAGTCGGAGTTTTTACCACTACACTACGTGTTCTGACTGAATGCTTTCTTTGTTTCTCTTTTCTTTCTCTAAAAGAAAAGTCCAGCAAGTATCATAGGAAAACTCCCACAGACCAATAAACATACCACTGAATAACGAATTTGCAATGGCTCCACAGGGAAGTATAGTTTTTGCACCGTCCGTTCTAAAAGGCTCACAATCCGTCGAAGGCGTAGACTGTAAATCTCCTCGCAGTTGATTATCGTCTCTGCTTTTCACGTACCGACGGTGATTTTGATAAAAATTAGTTAGGCCGTAGTACATCAAAACTGGCGCCTGAAAGAGAATACGAAATACAAGATAAACACATTGAAATATTGATAATAATAATGTACCGACAATGTACGGTTATAATATATCATTCTATTATTAAAAACAAAGATTCCAACAAGAAGCTATATTTTCCCACAAGCTAAGTTGATAGCTGAGTTCCCCTGTTGCAATCCCCTCCTTTTATATAGACAGAAAAACCATTCACATAATATCTAACAAATTCAAATAGACTGCGTTTTCTTACCGGAAAATCTTTAGTTAAATTGAAGCGAATGGTACATGTCCGTTCGTCCAGCGATGCGGTTCCAGGCTCGTAATCAGCGGCACGCTTCTTTATGACATTATTCACACAGTCTGTATAGTCATATGAAAATTCTTCAACCTGAAAACAATATGGTAATGGTTATTTTGAATTAAAATAACAAAATGTGTAATATTTCATACTAATGCTGTAATTATGTATATATGGGTGTTGCGGCCAATATCACGATATTTTGATGAAGTCTAGAGCAAGGATAGTAAATTAGAATAGATCGCACCAAACCTTAAGTTAAGCATGACTGATATCGTGCAAACATAGGTGGCATTACACATAATAGTATCCTTAATAACTTTATCAAACAGTAGGTAACTACTATCTTAAATGTACATATTATTTTTGTTTACTGTACATATCGTAGTATGAATAAATACATACAACATATTTTGTTGTGTCTGATATGGTAGGTAATTACTGACCTGGTCTGAAAAGTAGAGTAGACCAATCCCTACAGGAATAAATGCAATGCCAATAACAAAGAACGTGGGTAGAACTGTGCCAGCAGTCAAGATCGGCTGCCATGCTGGTAGTCTCTGCTGCTTGAAAGCGCTATCTGAAAATCGAAAAATTAGTTTAATTTAGGACAGGTTAATGGATGGAATAGGTCTAATATGATAATATCTCAATTTGAAAACTCTTCAAAAAACACCTCTTGTGGTTTTGAAGTCACCGATAGACGATTTATACGTCGAATAATCCCTAGATAAAATAAAAGAAACTAAGAAAAGTGGCCTGATGGTAAAAACCATCAGTTACAACAATTAACAGCCCTACCCCTAGGCTTACTTAAGTTCTTAGCAGCAGAATATTTTTCCCCGAAATATAATGTGGGTACTATCGCATCTGCATGACACACTGAGTCTGACTAATGTTAATGTTACACAAAAATCTTGGCATACATAAATAGCCTACAGTAACCTAAGTTAGATGCGCAAATGTGCTTCAGCTAATAGGACAGGACCCAAGAATTCGTGTAAACTCGTTTAAGCTATTGTTTATCTATTTGCGAGGAAGATATATCACAGATAAGCCAATTCGGAAAGGCCCACCAATTTCTGCAATGCCATTTAAATCACAATCAATAATAAAATATCCTTGACTAGGGTGAAGAGCGTATGAATCAGTCAACGCAACAAAATAGAGCATATTAATTATATATTCACCTGAAGGCCGCTTCGATTTCGCGTCCATTTCCTTGCCGTTTGATGTCATTATAAAAAGATATGAAAGTATTTACTTTATAGATATCATTTTTAGTTTTTATTTTAATCGCGAAAAATTAGATAACAAACAAAATGTACGTTCAGAAATCAAGCTTCCTTTGAGTAATCAAAGGTAACGAATGGAAATTTAAAAAATTGCGCCAAATAAAGCTCGATTTCCGGTTTCACATTTTTTCAACGTTTTACTATTTTTATCATTTACAGTTTAGAATCATAAATTATAAATTAAGACTTAGAACGTTTAAGACATCATTTAAGTATATCATCAAGAACTTTATATAAGATCTACGATAAAGATAAAATTTAGGCCCAGTACGCACCGACGAATCGACATGCGCGAGTTGGTTTTAAACACTCTAAACTAAACTCACAGCAGTGGGTAAGTAACTACAGAAGATTCCTATGAGCTAGTGTATCTAACGGAAAATTGTGCTCTTTCGTTCGGTCGGTTTCGCACCACCTTCAGAAATCGAAAATAAATTTGCTGCCAGTCTTATTGCTACAATAAAAACACGAAGACATTCGGGCGTGTTGAATTGTGTGCCGGGCCTTAGATGACTCCATCATGCAAAAAAGCGAAAGACCTGTAGAATGTTTCATTGTGCATATAACAAATACATCAATCAATGTCGTCTCATCAAATTTGAGTAGTTTATAGTATAGTGTAGACTTTAAAAAGAATACAGAAAAAATACAATTAAAAACCTCAAGTATTCCTCTAATTCGGCCATTTTATAACTCAACATCAATAGAATAAATCGATGGTGACCACAAATTTAATAATGTTAAGAATCGGACCTTGCCCCAAATCAAACTAGGCTACAATAACAAAAAAGGAAATATTTGAGAATTTAGTGCTGAAAACTGGGAGACGAGAGCACGCGGAAAGCATGAGAGGTCACAGCTTCGGGGGATGCGTTCGGGTTCATTGACAACACTCTGATCGTCTACCAGATGTAGCTGTAACAGAAACAAATTACAATTAACACATAGCTAACACCTGCAGAGTGCCAACGGCCTTACAATGTTGATTCCATGAGAGCAGAACATGTTTCAGCTGTGGCAAACTTGGTAGTGTGCACAGCGTTGGCAGGGGAACATGGTGGGACATTATAACGCGCTGAGACTATACCAGTCAGTTTACGTCGAGTCCTGGTCACCTCCGATTTAATCGTGTGACTTTACCATGTTTCCAAAGTGGTTCGGAATCCACTATAATCAGGAGGTCCACCCTGTCAGTCAACTCCCCTTTCCCCCGAGGTGAAGGAGTCTGCCCTTAAGGTGCCTCAAGGTAACAAACAGACTCACTCCCCCGCCAGGCTGACAGGGTTGCTTAAAGCAGAAATGCTGAAAGCCGGCATTGGAAACAATAACACCCCTGCAGAGTGCCCCCATGCCAGAATTTATAAAACTATCAAACAGACCATAGTATGCTCTCCAAAAAGCCCAAGCTTAAGAGGAGGCCACGTAGAAAATTGGCACCCCATAATTAATACTTTTCATTTTTTATTTAATTAACTCAGCAATTTATTACAAATGTAGCTCATTTAAGTTGTAGAAGCCTACTTCGTGCATCATATAATCGGGTATTTTTACTTTTCGGTTTTGTAGTTTTTTCAAAAATCCTACATAACGCGAAATTTTAGTTCCCACTGGTACTTTAATTATGGAAGAACTAAGGTACCAAAATTGTAATATTACCGATTATATGATGCCTGAAGTAGTCTTATACAACTTACACGAGCCAAATCTTTAATACCTTGCTTGGTTAATTAAATAAAAAATAAAAAGTCAATAAAAGCAACAAATTTTGGGGTGCTCATTTTCTACGTAGCATGTCCTCTTAAGTAGAAAGTAAAGTAAGTAAGTATATATATAATTGAACAATCATTAAAAATCGAAGCATAAATCCCCAGCACTAAGTACAAAAATGACTTGGCACGCTGGGGTCAAAAGTTAAGTAGAATAAAAAATAAAAAAATTCAATTAAACTTGTGGTCTCTATAGGTTCGATGGGCACAAAGTTATTTGAGAAGAGATCTATGAAGAATTCTGAAATATTTGAAGTAAATGTTTATTGTCAGCTTTATTTATAAATTTTTTAGATGAATTTAAAAAATTCTTACTTGAGCGGAGAACCTTTATCTCTATTGGAAGGGAATTGAATAGTTTGCAGGCTAAAAATATTGGAGAGTGTTTAAAAATGTATTTTCTTGCAGGCTCGGAAAAAATATTATGAGATAGACGATGCCTGGTATTGACATGATGCTGCTGTAGGGAACTAAGTACTAAATTATCACTAGTAAGTTGGTTAGCGTAACGAAGTAAAATTGCAGAATAAACTTGATTAAAGGTTGGCACATTAAACTCATTATATATCAAATCAGTGGGATATCTGCGTGGGTGGAAAAGAGCAACTTTAATTATGCAATTAATTGAGCTGCTTAACTTTTTAAGGTAAGATCTGGACGTTCCTCCCCAGGCAGCAATCCCATAGCTAAAAATAGACTGAACAAGACCGTAGTAGACACTGCGAAGCAGTGGTTTTGACAATATCATACGGAGCTCATGCATTTTATAAATGGTTTTTCTTAATCTGGATATTGTTAATTGCACATGATCATTCCACAGCATGTTTTGGTCAATGATAACGCCTAAATATTTTACCGATCTTTATTGAGTAAAATGTGGCGCATGTTTTATTAAGTTTTAGGTTTAAGTTTAGTTTTAAGTTTAGAGATAGTTTATTGAAGTCGAGCCACTGTTTGACATGTAATAATGTTTTCTGTGCGTTTCTTGTTACTTCGGACCAAGAGTCTCCATAAAATACAAGTGCAGTGTCATCTGCGAAACATGTAACTGATCCATCAATGTGAGCATCACATAATTGATTGATATAAATTAAAAATAATAAAGGACCGAGTACTGTTCCCTGAGGCACTCCATGTTTTATCGTACAACTATCACTCAATATTTCCGAGTTTTCGTTTTTTGTAATTAACTTGACTCTCTGGGTTCTATTTTTCAAGTACGATTCCATTAATTTTAATGCTACACCACGAATACCAGCCATTTCAAGCTTCAAGAGAAGTTTTTCATGGCAAACAGTATCAAATGCCTTTTTTATGTCGAGAAAGATTGAAAGACATGGATAAGAATGATTAAGTGCATGATAAACTGTATTACTAAAATGAAGAATAGCATCTTGTGTACATCTTTTTGGGCGAAATCCATATTGAGTGGAAGAATAAAAATTGTTCTTGTCCAGAAAGCTGTGAACTTGGGCCTTTAAACACTTTTCGATAATTTTTGCTAGCACAGACACTTGCGATATTTGCCTCCAGTTTTAAGCTTTTTTGGCGTCACCATCTTTAAACAGAGTAGTGATATACGCTTCTTTACATACGTCAGGAAAGACACCAGTGCGAATCGAATAATTGACAATGTGCGCAATAGGTTTAGCAATATATTTAACCATTTTTTTATACATCGTGGTGGTCAAACCGTCAGGACCAACTGACTTAGAGTTATTTAAATCATTAATACACTTTATAATTTCAGCTTCAGTAACATGGTCAAGAGTAATATCATGTGGAATTCTAGACTCAGGGAAAATGTCAGTGCTAGGAGGGGCAGTTTGGGGAATGTTTTGAGCCAAGTTTTCAGCAACACGACTGTCGTATAGATTTAAATGATCTGCAATAGATTCAGGGTCCTTCAGCACTGTATTGGTGTGTTCATCAATAATTTCTGATACACTTTTGTTAGTTTTCCTACTATTCGTGATTTCTCGAATTATTTTCCATGTTTTACCTAGGTCACCTTTGCAGTCATTAATTTTGTCTTTATAAAAACGGGTTTTAGTTGACTTGATCAAATTATTTGTATACGTCCTAAAAGTAGTGAAGTCATGTTTGCACTCAATGTTATTAGGGTTACTTTTCAATTTTAATTTAAGTTTGTCTCTGTACTCAATCGCAGCTAATACAATTGGCGTTATCCACGGCTTAATTTTGTATTTCTTTCTGGACGGTCGGACTGGATTAGTGGCACCCGCAATATTCATTTTAAAAATGCTAAGAAAAAAGCTACTTGCAGTATTGGAATTGTTGGATGACAATACTCTTGCCCAATTTTCATCACTAAGGAGCTGCCCTAACACAGTGTAATCAACGATATTGTATACTTTACGTTCATTATGTTTTCTGTTAATATTAGTTACATTTGATTTAATTACAAGGCAAGTGGCATAATGGTCAGTTATGCTAACCTGTGAAATGGCGCCTAACGCTGCGTTAGTCAAGCAGTTCTGTATAAAAATATGATCAATACATGCGCGCTTATCATGATCAATACGTGTATAATTATTTATCATTGAGATATAACCACTAGAGGCATAATTATTCAAATAATCAATCATTTGTTCCTCTTCTCTAGGTTTTAATTGACGCTTGTATCCAAACCCAGGAAAACTAGGAGCAATATCGACATTCATGTCTCCAACAATTACGTGACAGTTCGATGCAATAGCTTTTTGTTCACAATAAACGGCAAGGGTTGTTATAAATTGTTCCACATCACATGACGGGGGTCGGTAAATACATGTTATTAGCAAAGGTTTGTTTTCATATAAAAATTCTAATTCACAACAACAAGCATTACTGATGCTGTTTATGGGCTTAAATGATGAATCAATTGTGCTTTTGATGAATATAAGTACACCGTCACATTTGTTAAATTTGCCATAGCAGTAGTATGTACAGTAACCGGGTAATTGAAACTGATAATTATCTTTTTCCTGTAACCATGCCTCACTTAGTACGATTATGTCCATCTTATACTGGTATTTATAAAGTTGAACGCGTAACTTATCAAAATTTTGACGAGCACTTCTTATGTTCATGTGGAACAATTTAAGTCCCTTTCCGTTAAAAAAAATGTCATCATTGAGCAAAACATGTGTTTTCACGTGGCCACTAGAGTCAATACTATCAAGAGTAAGACTGTTTACTGTTTGAATTTATATAAAACCATCGGCATAGATTTTTTATAAGTACAGTAAAATAATATTTTAAAAAAGCATGACAATTTAAATTGATCTACATATAAAATCAGAGAGACTACAATAAATAAAAACTGGAATATTGATTTAAAAATTAATACTAAAAGAGCATAAACTATTAGTCAAATAATTAATTTAAGGTCATTCTCATTGTTTATTTTAATAACTGGAGAGGAATCAGTTTTTCGACACATAACAAAACCACGAAACCAAATGTATTTATAACTGAGAGCACGTGCCTTCATTTTCGCAGCCTGAAATAGTCGACGGTAATGGGGACTTAGGCTTTCACCTATGTAGATTCGACCGCTTCCCTTTCCGAATAATTGCTGATTTGTAACAACTTTCTTGGATTTAACAATGAGGTCTCGTTTTTTTCCTGTTTGATAGTTGAACTATAACCGCCGGGATCAATCCATTGACAGCTTTCAAGCGATGAGTAGCCTGAATTTCACCGGCGTCCAACTGTACTCCCAACTTGGCGGCAACTTCAATGACCACATTTTCGATACTTTCATTAGGCTGCTGAAGGACTTCCCTAATCTCGAAAGATGCATTTCGGGAGTATTGCTCAACTTTAGCTAGCCTATCCTCCAGATCCATAATTTTGTTATCCTTGTGTTTGAGTTCATCCCTTAGTCGCTTTTGTTCATCGAACATCTCATCGAATTTCTTTGACTGATATTGAATTGAGGAATTCAAATCATTCATTGCACCACACAGCTTAGCAAGGAGGCTGCAAATATTATCAGAGGAAATCTCATTTTTGTCAAAAAATGGTATTGGCGTTTCATGATTTGCTTTGGTGTTTTCAATTAAGCTTGTTTTATTTATGCATGATGTCAGGAGGAGAAATTTCCACTTATGTTCATGTCAGTAAATTGTTCGACTGATATCTCAGCACAACCACGGTGATAAACCAATCCGCAGTTTGAATCACTGCATGTGATAGTATCATCATGCCTATTCATTTTTTTGCTGCATTTATAGCAATTAGGCATTTTAAAATCAACACAAAAATGTCTAGGCTAGTTAAAATTAAAATCAAAGTTTTTACACTGGGGACTGGATCTCAAGATCTTCGTATTCCAACAGTCTTGACGGTCTAGACCACTAGGTCAAAGTAACGCTTGTGGAGACTGGCAAGATAGGATGCACTTATAGTCAATAAGTACACGCAAGAAAGGAAAGCAGTACTACCAAGCTTACTAGAAATATTATTAGTGTGGTCCTCCCATGACAGTTTGGATTCAATCGTAAAATTCAGCTTAACACCCATGTATTGTACAGCTAGTACAATATAAAGAATTTACATAGGGCATTAACAAATAGACCAACGTTTCTCAACCGGTGTGGCGCAAAAAAAGACGAACATTCTGTGCCATCAGTTACGACCGTTAGACTTTGTCACCCGGTAAAATGGGGTTGCTCACATAGGAACTCTGTTGTGCCGCTTCCACTACCTCTACCACTAACAAGGAGTTTTTTTATTTGTTTAACCTAGTTGACATACCATGTATTACTATTTTCTAATTGTGTCTAACTGAATGTAATGGAATGATAATAACATGGTGTGCCGTAAGTAAATTTGATTGTCAGTTAGTGTGCCGTGAGGTAATAAAGGTTGAGAAACTCAGATATAGACACATATTTTGCACATAAAGGTTGTATGAGGAAAATTATAATAAAATGTGGCCTACCTTCAGTCGATAAAGATCAGTCGTCCGGGCTTTGGGACAAGAGGAAATTAGCAGCCAAATTTTCGTTTTTGTCGCACGCAAAATACGCCTGGACTACCAGGTGTTCGGGGAAGCCCAGTGCTTTTAACTGCAACATGAAAAAATACATTATTAGTTTTTTTTTTCTTTAAAAAAAGGTTGATTGCATACAAACAATTAAATGAATGGTTCCGATTGACCTCTTCAGTCGCCTCTATAGGTTAGTAGACGTGTTGAGCTACGACACGTCTCCGATAGCATGGCGTGTAAAGACTCGCACAAGCGCAAGCACGTTACCACCTGGCCATCGAAGTCGATTAGCTATCAATTTTTATTTTTTATTATTAGAGAGTTCCATATAGAGCTCCAGAAATGCTTACATGCTCTCCTGTTTATCAATAAGTATAGGTACCGATATACTATACACAGATAATAATTAGTTATAAGGTAAATCAATCAATCAATCAATCGTGTATTGTCATTATATCTGCATTCATGCAATCCATGGACGCAGCTCGACCTCGTCATAAAGCGAACTACTCGACAAATGAGTCACATAACATAAAATATAAACAAAAACAATATTGGCAACTAGGGTTGCCACCTATACAATATTATATTGTTCAATGATATTTTAATTGTAATAAGACGTGGTAGCAGAATTTTTAGTATGTCTTTAATGTCTGCTAAAACGTCATTTTTCAATTTTTCATTGACGATTGACGTATGTGGAATGGGCGCCTAAGGCAATTGCATAGACTATAACGGACAGTCCAATATAATACTATAATATAATATTACATAATAATAATAGCATGATATGCTAATGCTATGCAATGCATTTGGGAACGGATTATCAATAATTTCTTCAAACAAATTTTTTTCTCTGCGAAACCAAAACTTTTCTGGGAACGCAACCTGTTTGGTTTTGTTACTCTCTTTAGCATCTAAAACATAGCTGAAGTTGGTAGTCATTGATAAAACAGCTCTACAGAGATATTACATTGTAGTATTATATGGTATATATAACACTGACATTAAATTAACCGGGGCGTAGATCGTGGGTTCGAATCCCGCCAAGCCCACTTTTTTCCATATATCTAATTTCGGTTATAACGAAATCAACCAAAGTTAATTTAATGTCAGTGTTATATACACCATATAATACTACAATGTAATGAATAAAGCATTGCATTTATGCAATTAAGTCAGCTCACAGACCTGTTCGGATAGATAGTTGTGTAGTTGTGCTAACCTGTCTAGCAACACGACACATGTCAATTAGAGCATAAGTAGAGGATTTGGCATTTACTGGACTTGTCGGGGCTTGTGGTTCAGCGGTTAAGACGACGCCCCGTTTAGGCGTAGATCGTGGGTTCGAATCCCGCCAAGCCCGGTTTTTCCATATCCTCTAATTTCGACTACAGAGAAATTAATGTTTAGTAATTATTCATGAAAATTGAACCTTTTTAATTTTTTTTGTCCACTGAAGCTATCAAGTGGTGGTCTAGTGGGTTTTGTTTACATTACTGAGCACTACAATGTATGCGAATTTAAAATAAATAGTTTGAGCCGTTTGGAAGAATATTTTTTTTGCCGTTTTTAAGGGTAAACCCGCCCAAAATCCAGTTAACCCATAATAGAAGAAACAGTCTCGAAGTTTTATTTTTTAAACCGGCATGCCAAATTTCATCAAAATCCATGGAGCAGCTGGCCGACAATTCAACGGCCAGACAGACAGGCATTTCGTAATCTGGGACCGAAAAACGTGTAAATAAATGCGTTGAAATCTCAACATTTTGACCATCACAAAGCTTTCCTTATACTAACGCATACATAGGAAATAAAAAGTAAGGCAATAGGATCTAAGCAAGTCCGACTTACTCTTTCTATGGCTTCTTTGTCTTGTGGAGAGATATGAACGACGCCAGCTCCTGTAGCGGGGGGAGGGCTACCACCGCCCACTGGAGGTGAACTCCTACCCCCTAAATTTCCACCTGAAAAAAAATTTGTCTCAAAAACTTTTTTTTTTAAAAATAAATAGGCGATTTGCCCTTCAAAGTAGCTAAGTTTCTGAGTAATGTCTTATGGTCTCAGAGGCGAAAATCCCTAACATGTACCTCCTCGTGGTGAAGATGGAAGCGCGTAATGGTGACTGAACAGACAGGGGACCAAGTTTGAGCCGGGATAACCTGAAACAGTCTTTTCCGTGCAGGGCACTCTTTTGTCGTGGGGTTGGGGAACCGAAGACGGAGAAACTCAATTAAGAGTCAACGGCATAAGGAGGCAGAAGGCAGCGAGAAAAAACTGCGTTACAATTACCTGGTATAGTTATCATGACTGCCATTGCCATGACTAGTATTAGTGACAAGTTTAAAAATCAATCGACTAAACAAATAAATGAGAGTTTGTTCCATTACTTTACTATTACAATAAAGACCCGGGATCGCTTGCTATACATGCATGGCCGAAGAATGACCTGAAAATGTAGCATTCGTGGGACGTTAACCAACAACCTTTTATAGATGAAAGTCCGTACCACTACTCTACATGTCCAGATTAGAAGTATTTCATCACTAACATAGCGCGCAGCCGGCCGCCTTACCAAGTTGAATCCAGCGGACCAGAGCAGGTTCAAAGATGCAGATAACTTGGTCGTGTGCACAGTGCCGGTAGGGAAACATGGTAGAACTTGTCCTGGTCACTTCCGAACTAATCGTGTGACTTCACTGTGTTTCCCAAGTGGTTCGGAATCCACTATAATCAGGAGGTCCACTGTCCTATGGGCCCACACCATGGCCTGGGACTGTGTCCAATTATACTACTACTAACATAGCGCGCAAAAAATTGTGGCATTGTTATCGGCAGGTCGAGTAAACGGGCCACTGACTCGTACCTGTACTTGCTTAAGTCATGCTTTCGCCTGCTTTAGTGCGCCAATAGTAAGCTTGTCTCAGCTTGTCCATTAGCTGGAAACACAGTTGGGCTGGTTATAATTCCTAGTAAAGTATTGAATGTAATATAACATAAGTATTTTAGCGTATTTAAAGTTAATATTAATTTTGTCATTTTATGTATACTTCTCTTGTTGGAAAAAATTGGAATAAATATATATTTGATTTGATTTGATTATCGTTTGTAGCCGGTGTAGGTTGAAATTGAGAATGTACTGTATACCAGTTTGCCAATGGCCAAAAATTCATACGGAAACCCATGGGGCCGTTGGCATTGGACGGACAAGGGGCCAAAAAAGTCTCTCTAAAATTACATGCTAAACCAGTTCTCTAAGTAGAAAATGACCATCTATGTATAACTTATGAGAAAATCACCGTCTTACCAGTCACTGATGGCGGCGTAGACCCTGACACTGGTTCATTGAGCATGCGCACAAATGCATCTTGATTCTGGGAGATAATCTGAAGGAGGGCGGGGTTCGTCTGTCCAATTTGTTGCAGTACCGCATTCAGCAGGTGCGGGTTCGACTGGATCACCTGAAAATAGAAAAAAAATGTATTTTTTCTGTTATTTATAGCGAATAAAACATTTTTTTGTACAAAGTCAAAATATCTATATATATAGAGATAATTGAGGAGGCTGTTTACAAACATGGCCAACTCCAAGTTGTAGAATTTTTCAGGAGAGTGGATTTTCTGTTGAAAATTGCATTAAGTTAATAGCTAACCCTAGACTTCTCAGCGCTTCTGTGTGCAATCTGGCTGCATTTGTCACTTTATTTTACAACGTGCAGATGGTGGACATTAAAATTTTCTGCAAGGTCGGATCAAAACCCAATTTTGTAAGAAAATGGAGTTGGTCACGTTTGTAACCAAGCTCCTCAATTTTTCAACTCCAGTCGAAGTAAGCAATAATTTTTTTTTCTCCGGATCTCCAGGCATGGCGATTTGGGATTACAATAATACCGGGGTTCATTCAATTGTTTTAAACAAATGACCGAAATTAGAGGATATAGAAAAAACTGGGCTTGGCGGGATTCGAACCCACGATCTACGCCTAACCGGGGCGTCGTCTTAACCGCTGGACCACAAGCCCAGGTTTCACAAGCACCAAGTTTTTTCCATATCCTCTAATTTCGGTTATAACTAGAAGGTTACCTCTTCAACCAAAGTTAATTTAATGTCAGTGTTATATATACCATATAATACTACAATGTATTAAACAAATGAGGTGAAAATGCGCAGGAAATCTAAATTGATAAATTAATATTTTTTGTAATTACAATTCTTATAATTAAACAATGAAACCATTCTCATCTATTCTAATAACTTATTGATTTGGATTTCCCGCGCATATTTAAACACTGTCACGTGACACCTTTCTACTGCTGTATTAAAAAATAAACCCGGGTATTATAATCATCCCAAATCGCCGTGAGTTAGCTGCTATTTCGAATATTTAATTATTGGCGCATTTTGTACCTATCTCATATACTATAACACCCCATATAGCTGTCAATGAATGAATTTCTATGGTCTGTGCCAGATCGACTTCATGGCAAGGTGGTAGCGTGTTTGTACTTGTGCGAGTCTCTACATGTCATGCGACCGGAGGCGTGTCGTGACTCAATCGTCAATCGTAGGTCAATCGGATACATTCATTTATTTGTTTGTATGGGATTAACCTTTTTTTTTTAAAAGAAAAAAAAAAGTGCAAAACATGGACTCTCCTGATGGTCACCAGTAACTTATAACGCAAAATAAAAGTCGAACTACGAACCTGCCTCATCTGATGGAATTGCGGCTGCGTCCTCAAGAAGTTGAGAGGGTCCTCGGCCCCAGGGACGGCGCCCCTGTCCTCGCCACCCTCTACGTCGGCGCCTACATCTGCCTCTGCATCTTCCACGTCAGGTATCCCGGTTAATAAATATTCTACAGCTCGATCAGGGTTGTTGAAGCTGGCGCGTAGCGCTCGTTCCACCTGAACAAACATGCAAACATCAATAATCGTTTAAAGCGTATACTAGGCAGATGGCGAATTCTGAGTTTTAAAAATAAGGCTTATAGATTTATAGTTTAAGTTGTGTTTTTCATTGTTCTTATTTTACGCTTGTAATGGAAGAGCATAGCAGGAAATAACCGCACTTCCATTCTCATTACATGTTTTTTGATATTTTGTTATTTTTGTTGTTGTAAAGGCGTAACTGGTGTCCACTGTACCTCTACAAATATAAATATAACTGCTTGATGGACGTCCAAAAAGCCATTGAGGACAAAACGCCAATGACATAGTTGGCGTAACCCAGGCTAGCAGTTGTGACCAATCGTAAGCGGGTGGTTCTCGGCATAAGCCAAATACAGTCATAATGAAACGTTTAATAATGCCACTCAACATGCGTGTTATTGATTCCCGTAATTGTGACCCATGATCAAGTACGTGAAATTTCTGCGCCTGTGATTCTGTTGTCAGACCTGCCTGTTTAATTATTCATTTGTTTTTCATTATTTTATGTTTTTTTGTTCTTGGTCATATTTCCTTTGCCATTTCTATCTACATTTGCCAGCTACCGGCAATACTTAATCTATTTTATTGCAACGTTTTTAAAACTCAAACTGTACATTTTGGAAATACATTTCTTTATTGTGGGAAGGGACCGCAGTGCACACTGCATTCCACTGACTAGCCAACGGAGTGAGTCAGTCCACTCTAAGTACATGTACACCAGTGGTTTCCAACCGGCTGTCCGCGAGACCCTGGCAAATGGCCCGCCCGCGAGAATGCCTGCAGTGACTTAACAGTTGATATTAACAAGAACATTAAGAGTGTACAGCCCGTAGGGAAGCGGCAGCCCGAAATTTAATACTTTTTATTTTTTATTTAATTAACTAAGCATGTCATTAAAGATTTGGCTCATCAGAGTTGTAGAAGACTACTTCATGCATCATATAATAAGGTATTTTTAGTTTTCGAAATTGTAGTTTTTTTATAAAATCGCTTTTACGTGAAAAGTTATTGATTATAAAATATTTGCATGTTTATAAAAAAACTACAATTTCGAAAACTAAAAATACCTTATTATATGATGCGTGAAGTAGTCTTCAACAACTTTGATGAGCCAAATCTTTAATAACATGCTTAGTTAATTAAATAAAAAATAAAAAGTATTAAATTTCGGGCTGCCACTTTCCTACGAGCTGTACTCTCTTAAGCCGAGAATACTTGTAAAAAAACAAGCGTGTCCAAACTTCATATTAAATTATATATAAAATCATACTGTAAGCCAATTATAGTGATATCTTGAAAGACTTATAATTGTTATAAAAGTAATATGGACCCCCCCCCCCCTTATCCTCCTTTTTTCTCTCTCATGTTTCTTCTCTATTTAATTTTAAGCATCTACCAATAGTTAATACAATATTTTTGTTTATTAAGGTTAATATGAAAAGAAGACTTCTTAGTCTTATTGTTCGACTTCTGTTTTGTTTTTATGCAATAAAGTCGTTTACAATTCAATAATAGATGTAATTTTTGAATGACTTTATATGGGCCCAGGCCCATAGACCATAGGTCCCCATAATAGATGAAAGTGGTTGTCCGCAGCGACACATTGTCCGTAGACCGCCACTGGTTGGGAACCACTGATGTACACCATACCTGTTCCTTGGGGTAGCCCATATCCATAATGTTCTTCAGAGACTGGTTATACTCAGAGCCCATTAGCAGTACCGACTCCGCCTGTCCTACACCTGCTGCTGCTGGAGCCGCTGTGCTGGCTTCCGTCGGCGCCGCACTTCCAGATTGACTACGCTCCGGCGTCGGTTCAGTCGATGCTGCGGGGGCAGGTGCGGCGGTAGGGTCGGCAGGAGCTGAAATTAAAAAAAGTAAAAAGTTTTTTATTTTATTTACATATTTCTAAAAGGTTAAATCGCATACTAACAATTTAATGAATGCATCCGATTAACCTCTTCAATCACCCCACCAAGTCACCTATTACGTACTTGTGTTGAGTTACGATACGTCTCCGACCGGAAAGTGGGTAGATACTGAGTCTGATCGGGTTTTCAAAGTCCAAAAGCGTGCCATTAGAGCTCTGATTGGGACATGGAATCAGCGAGTGTCTTGTCGACGCTTATTCGAGAAACTCGATACCCTCCCTCTGGCATCAGTGTTTATACTCGAGACCCTGACGTATACTCGTAGGCACTTGCACAAATATGCTTTTAATGCAGACACTCACCACCATCAGACACGCAGTGGGGGTGACTTGCACCAGGAGCAATACCGTACAGCCGCCATGGGAAATTCACCCCACTACATAGGTGCGAGGTTGTATAACCACCTACGCAGCCTCCTAAGGCTTCCAACTTTAACACCATCCCAATTTAGGAAGGACGTGATTATAGGCTTCTTGGTGTGAACCGCCCTTACTCCGTGCCTGAATTTTTGGACCACAACTACAACAGTTGAGTTTTATCTTATGTATTACATGTTTCTGTGCTTTTCTTTGACATAATAGTTTTATCTGTAACGACGCCGAGAATACCATTGTATCTTAAAAATGGCCAATACATGACTTATGACTTATACTCGTACAAGCACGCTACCACCTTGCCACCAAAGTCGCTATGTGATGACGTATTATTATTATTTGATAGTACCAGGTGACTGAGCATTGCGCTCGGTTGGTGCAGCATCCTATGAGCCTCAAATGGCTAATGGGAAATCAGGAAATTCATAGCCACATTGAACAAGATCGAAACGTCTTCTTCAAAATCCAAAAAGCACTTCGGTGCCGGAACAACACCATTCTCAATAAAGGTTCTAGAACCGGTACATACCGCAGATTCCTGCACTGAAAACCACGCAAAATGAGAAAAGTATGGACATGGAATGTTTTGATCCTGTGCAACACTATAAAAATATTCCTTGCACCATTTTGTGTTACCTTGTTGCATTGGATGCAAGGCATAACAAAAATTGTGCAAATATTTTTACAGTGTTGCACAGGATCAAAACATTCCATGTCCATACTTTTCTCATTTTACGTGGACTATACTTTCTGTATTTGGATGAAGACAATTTCGAGCTGCGTAACACGAGGGCCGTTTTTTTTTTCAAGCTCCGATCGCTCCGTGCTGACACTGCGCGGGCAGCAGAAAGCGGGCATGCACTGTACTGACTACCCAGCTCTCGCACTACACACTCCACCATTGTTGACATTCAGGCGTCTCTCGGCGTTGTGTTACAGCCACGTAAACATTTCCGCCATTATTGATGCTCCCGCCAAGTGTGATTCGTTTTCTATAGACTGAAGGCCATAGTGCTGCAGAAATCCATCGGAGAATGAGTCGTGTGCATGAGGAAAACTTCACTTTACGACGTTTGCGTAGAGCCATTCAGAACAAACGAAGAGGAAAGTTGACCGCTGCAGTTGTTCTGATCGATGACAATTCCCGTCCACACACTGCTGGAGCAACTTTCTTTGAAGAGGGTATTGGAAAGCTTGTCCACAGAGATGACAAATGTCTCAATCTCTTCGGTGATTATGTCGAAAAGTAACCGCTAGTGTATCGATCTTTTGGTAATAACATTAATATGAACTTTTCTTTTGTTTATAGCCTATCAGAGGTTGAAAAAAACGGCTCTAGTAACATACCAAAAGTAGGACTATTTTCTTGACTTCAAGGATTAATTGATATCCGTAGCCAGGTGTAATCCTGGGCAGACCTCTTGCTATGATACGGAAGGCTGAGATTCGAGACTTGAAATAAAAGAAGAAGAAAAATGTCCGCTCGGTGCGTACTCACCAGTCACGGGCGGCGGCGTGACTTTGGGTTTGCTGACCATCACCACAACAAATTTACTCTGCTCGATGTTGTATTCGCTAATGGGAGTATCATCAGTCAAAATCTTGCCAGAATATATGAGTTTCTGGTTGGCTGCGGTGTAATCCTTGCCCTTTTCTAGCTCGATCTTATCCTTTAACGCCTTTACCTGGAATAATTTAAATATATATATAGATCCAGCCTAGTCCGAGCGTATTGCGGGGTGGGTGGGGGCACTGGATGTGTTTTGGTGTGCCTAAGGCACTATTTACCCGGGTATTGTCATCCGCCATTTTTTATCCTATATTTTCTATATGGTAAGTATTGTAATTATTTTTAAGAAATGCAAAAGATTGAAAAAAACGAAAACACGTTTTATTATTTTTTTTATTAAACACTACCCTAATTAGTAGGACGTTTTTTAAATAAAAATAAATAAACAACGATAAATTTCTAATAATAAATGGGTAAACTCCCAATGCTTGGCTTATACACCAGACTTATAATGGATAAAAAATGGCGGATGACAATACCTGTCTAATATAGAGCCCTAAGTGTGCCTTTCCACAACTGTAAATATTGTATATAATTGTATACTTAAAGAAAAATTCCATTTAAGTCTCGAAATCGAAAATTTCGACCACCATAAAGCTTAGGTATCAGTAGGAAAGAAACTAAGTCTGTATTGAAAAGTATTATGAATCATACACTAATATCACAAAAATTGCATGACAATGCGTCGTGAACTGTAATTTTAACGTATGCCCTATGGTATTGTAACTGTATAACCATAACCAGATGGCGACCGAATACGTTTTGGCTGGTATGTATAGGAGGCTAGTCATGTTTTACTTTAGGAGTGCATAGTTATTTGATTTGTCTGCCAACAGCTTACAAGCAGAGAGCTTGACTTTTTAAAGCAATGGAAAGCCGGTTTACATGTAACAATCATTTTCTTTGTACCAAATGCAGATAAATGGATGCATGAGTTATGTCTGGGTATGCTAACCAAATTTTGACAGTTAGAAAACCAGCAAGATCTGGGAATAGGCTTATTTTGAACAGCGCAATGCGTGCAATAGAGAGTGATGCACTGCGGAGCTACGTAATACTTAGTATTACTGGCCCAACGGGCAGAGGTGACAACTACAATTTCTAGATACCATACTCATAACCAAGATCAAAATAATAATTGCCATTATTAGAGGGCAAAAATATTCTAAGATATTAAAAAAATAGACATTTCAAATATCAGAGCATGACTGGTGGAAACAAGTAGGGGTCGACTTACCGTCAAGGAGTCATCGATGTGTATTGTAAACGTTTGCTGTTGAAGATTTTTAATTGTAATATCCTTAATCATTTTGGCTAAGTTGAAATTAAGATAAAACGAGTTAAAGCACTAAAATAAAATTATCTGATGATAAAGCAGCTCCCAACAATGCGCCATTTAATGTGACGTCACAGGACACGGACAATATTGAAGTTAAATAATTAATTATTACGTATAAATACAGTAATTTGAAAATATTTCAATTATACATTTATTATATTTTATATATTTAAAGACTATTTGGCACTAAAAAACAGAATTCGAATTTTTATGTTTTGGCGCCAAATATTAGTTTGAAGAAACTTTATAAATGCATTATAATTTTTTAGTTTAATATAATGATCATCATGATGCTGTTCCGCACGTTTCGCTTCGTTTCTAAAATTTATACAATACGGTACTACATTTCTGGACACACTTATTAATATTAGAAAGTATTAAAAGTCTATAAAGAACACTCGACGCAAGTTACAGAAAGTTTCACTCTGAATTGCAACTTGGTTTCTCATTACAGTATAATTATGGTAAAATAAATAATTAATATTTAATATTATTATTATGCTCTGAAAACTCAGGCCCCAATATGGAGTCAAGCTTTTTTTTGTTTGTTTACAATACAATACAATATATATTTCCGTTAAATTGTACAATACAATTAAGGTATAAAATAAAATCGTCAGAATATCGTCAAAATCAGGTAGTTCTGCCATTGTCATTGTGCTAGTGCCTCAGTGACAGTGTAGAAAGCTGTCTCTATGTTATATTTTGAATGTCGCGCCATTTCACCATGTGCTTGTCTGGTTACACGATGTTCTGGTTACACGATGTTTTTACTAATAAAAATAAATAAAATGAAAAATAGGAATTATGAATTGCATATCCAACAGTGGTGTCAGAAGTGGTTAGTTTTTTTTTAAAAGCAACAAATACAAAAATAAACAAAGAAAAAAATAATGGATAAAGCTACCCTGGAAAGTTTTGCATCGGTAATTGCCGCCGCAATGCAACAACTACAACAGACTACAGCAACGGTTCCAACGGGGCCCAAAGCCCCGTCATTCACTATTGGTGAGTACAAGCCTTCTGAGTACGCTACTATTGAGGACTATTTCAAACGTTTTGATTGGGCTTTAGACCTGAGTAAAGTACAAAGTACTGAACACGCAAAGTATGCCCTTGTGTACATGGGATCGGAGTTAAATAACGCCCTTAAAATATTAGCGAGTCCCAACAGCCCAGAGAAGCTGACTTATGCCGAGATAAAAACATACTTGTCTACACATTTCGACCAGCCTAAAAATATGTATGCTGAGAGCATAAAATTTCGCACAATCGTTCAAGAAGAGCATGAAACAATAGCGCAGTTCACTTTACGACTTAAGCAGGGGGCTGTTCATTGCAGCTACGGGGCATTCTTAGACAGGATGCTAATAGAGCAACTACTACACGGCCTCCGTGCACGTGATACATGTGACGCCATAATAGCAAAGAAGCCAAACATATTTAGCGACGCATTCGATATAGCTCATGCCATGGAGGCTACCCGCAAAACCGTTCATGAAGTTCAATTGCCCGCACCCCAAATCTCACAGGAGGCTACAAATAAGCTGGGATACGGGGTACCTCATTTTAGAAAAAAAGAAACAGGTCCGGAGAAAAGCTCAAATACATACATCAGTCGGGGGAAACGTACAGAAGAACGGACCATAGGCATCGGCTGCCACGGGTGTGGGGGCTCTCACTTACGCCGTTTTTGCAAATTTTTAAACGCTGACTGCCGCTTATGCGGGAAGAAAGGGCACATATCAACCGTTTGCCGTTCAAGACAGCCTGTCAATCCGTCAGTCAAAGTAAATGCATCCCAGGAGACAGAGGTGAGTGATGATTTTGACAAAGTACAGCAATTGCACAAAATAGAAATAATTAACTCCATTGAGGCCAAGGGTAGGAAACTGATTACCGTTTCCATTGATGAAACGCCATTGCAAATGGAACTAGATACCGGTGCCCCATGTACTCTTCTGTCAATAAAAACACTACGCAGTATAAAGAAGAATTTCATACTCAAACCGACACAAAGGCAGTTCGCAAGTTATACTGGGCACAGAATTCACTGCCTTGGGAGAGTCATTGTCAGCGCACGACTTGGAAAAACTACCCGGAAACTTAATATATATGTTGTAGATGACAACCTTGACTCGTTGATGGGCAGAGAATGGATTTCTCAATTTGCTAATGAAATACCTTTCACTAGGTTGTTTTCCCCAGACGATCACGAACCCTTGGATGATCATATTAACCAAGTTATCATAGAAGCGCCATCACTAAGCAACAGTGAGCGCTCGCGAATGGACGCACTTTTGAAATCATATATACATGTGTTTAGCGATGTTGCAGGCAAACTGACGGGTCCGGCCGCTTCACTGCATTTTAAAGAAGGGGCCACGCCGATTTTTGCCAAAGCTAGAGAGATACCATATGCTCTCCGGGAGGCATATGCCCGAGAAATAGATCTAAAAATTAAATCTGGTTTTTATCAACGGGTTGAGTATTCGGAGTGGGCTTCGACCACCCACGTGGTTGCAAAAAAGAATGGTAAAATAAGAATCACGGGCAACTACAAGCCCACCTTAAATCCAAGGATAATTATCGATGAACACCCGATTCTGAGGGCGGAAAGCCTTTTTCACAAAATGAAAGGCGCTACTCTTTTTTGTCATTTGGATATTACAGATGCTTATTCACACCTGACCGTTGATGAGGAATTTAGTCATGCATTGACCTTGAACACGCCTACCCACGGCCTAATCAGACCAACACGAGCGGTATACGGAGCCGCTAATATTCCTGCTATTTGGCAGAGGCGGATGGAAACCGTCCTTCATGGAATTCCCAATGTTCTGAATTTCTTTAATGATATCCTGGTCCATGCCGAAAATTTCGATGAGATGATTACTACTCTCAATACAACGTTAGAAAGACTGCAATCAAGTGGCCTCCGTTTAAACAAAGCAAAGTGTGTTTTTGCCTCACCATCTGTAGAGTTCCTGGGCCACAGGATTGACAAGAACGGTATCCACAAATCCGAAAAACATATTCAAGCTATCCGAGACGCCGCGACACCTAATACACCCGAAGAACTTCAACTATTTCTTGGCAAAGCGACCTACTACACCGCGTTCATACCAAACCTAGCCACTATCGACCGGCCCTTACGGGATATGTTAAAAGAAGCGACATTTCAATGGACTAAAGAGGCTCTCCAGGCCTATAGGCAGATTAAGGATATTCTTGTATCACCCCAAGTGTTAATACCGTATGACACTGAGCTACCCCTTCTGTTGGCGACTGACGCAAGTAAGACTGGACTTGGTGCAGTACTTTCCCATCGACTCAGCAACGGATTAGAGCGGCCGATTGCATATGCGAGCCGTACTCTGTCTCCCACGGAAATTAAATACCCACAGATGGACAAGGAGGCCTTGGCAATCGTGTGGGCAGTCCAGAAATTTTTCTTATATCTTTACGCTCGTCACTGGACTTTAATTACGGACCATAAACCTCTTTCACAAATATTACTTCCTGATAAATCGTTGCCTGTTTTGTGCATCAGCCGAATGGCAAATTACGCTGAACTCTTAGGAAATTTCGACTATGATGTAATTTTCAAAACTACGAAAAACAACGCCAATGCTGATTTTTGCTCGCGTGTGCGCGGTAATAATGATACAGTTCAAAATCATAATGATTATGATTCGTTTGACAACTTTATGGTGCATCAGATTACTCAATTACCAGTCCGAGCTCAACGAATCGCACTAGAAACGAGAAGGGATCCGGTCTTGGGTAAAATACTGCAGCTCCTAGAACACGGCCGAAGCCTACAACACGCGGGATACACGACACCAGAGCTCCACTACAGTTTGGCTGCTGACTGCCTTATTTTCGAACACAGAGTTGTAATTCCCAGCAGCTTGCGCAATTTTATTCTTAACGATTTACATACTGGCCATATAGGAATTGTAAAGATGAAGGGGCTGGCCCGATCCTTCGTTTATTGGCCTGGCATCGACGCAGACATTGAAAGAACGGCAAAAGCGTGCAACGAATGTGCCAGGCATGCGCATGCGCCTCCTCAGTTCAGACAGCACCATTGGGAGTATCCGGGAGCCCCATGGGAACGTGTACATATTGACTACGCCGGACCTTTTGAGGGTGTCATGTTATTAATTATTACAGACGCATTCAGAAAGTGGTTAGAAGTGAAAGTGACAAATATTGCTACTACCAGTGCTACTATAGCAATTCTTGATGAAATATTTGCAGCATACGGCGCACCTGTTACTATTGTCTCTGACAACGGGTCGAACTTTACGTCTAATGAATTCAGTGAGTATTTAAAATTGGTGGGTGTGAAATACCACAAGAGAACGGCGCCGTATCATCCAGCAACCAACGGGCAGGCTGAACGATGTGTACAAACTGTAAAGGATGCGCTGAAGGCTATGGGCACCACCAAGAATACAATACAAAAGAACCTGAACGAGTTTCTGCGACAATACAGGAAAGCCCCACACGCTGCTACGGGTAAGCCACCTAGCCAATTGTTCCTAGGCAGATCTATACGTACTCGACTGGATCTCGTGCTGCCTGAGGACCTGACCAGCCAAATGACAAACAAGCAAATGGGTGCGCTTAGTTACAGAGAGTTTCACCCTCAAACTTCTGTATACTTCTTGTCAGGAAACCCGCGAGTAGACAAGTGGCTACCGGGCACCATTGTAGAACGGCTCGGTGACCTTCATTACTACATTATGGACGCTCAAGGAAAACAAGTGAAGCGACATATTGATCAGATCCGCGGAAGATCATCTGAAAGCGAACATAAGAACGACGGGAATTCTACAGCTTCCACCAAACCAACTGGGTACTCATCAATGGCATTCCGATTTGAGTCTTCCGGCGAACAGGGGCAGCAGTCTCCAACGGGTCAGGAGAAGAATGGTTGGCCAACTACCGCAGATGATACTGCCTCCGAAACTCATCTTCGTACGACGCCGAATCTTCATCCACCAACTGTAGTGACAACGCCGGCAGGCCTGCGGCGATCGACGAAAGTAATGAAGCCGAGGCAGCCATATTCTCCTTAGGAGCCAGGGAAGAAATGTTATATTTTGAATGTCGCGCCATTTCACCATGTGCTTGTCTGGTTACACGATGTTCTGGTTACACGATGTTTTTACTAATAAAAATGAATAAAATGAAAAATAGGAATTATGAATTGCATATCCAACACTCTAAGAGATGGTTTCTAAGCAATTTAGGGAAGTTAGAAGCATTTCTCGCCACTCTCAGTTCAATCGGGAGTTTTCTAAGGCAGGCGACTTGCGTCGACAGTATTAAGTACGGGGTACTTAATATTGCCTATTTTGAACTGTTAAATTCAGTTTTCCCCTGACCCCCCCCCCCCCCTGTGAGAGTTTTTCATGGCGTCCTCCCTGGCCCCGTTGCCTGTCAGTAGGTATCCAATATTTCAGATTTCGTGATCGTCTGCAGATCAAAGGTACCCATTGACTAAGCTAGAGAAAGAAAGAAGAAGGAAAATTGTCTTTATTTTCCACATGGGTGTATTGGTGAATGATTAATATTGGTCGTGGTTGATGGGAACTTGGAGAGCAAATAAAAGTAAAACCGACAAAAACACAATGGACCGACAATACAAGAAGAGGGCAGTGAGATTGGATGCGAGTGTAATGCTTGCAAATGATTAATTTTATTTAAGTTTAAAAAAAGAAATACGCATCCTTTTACTTAGCTCATGTTCTATGTTCTTAAAAAGTAAACATTTGATTTCGAACTTGACGCGATTCTTAATTTTCTTAGACTGTGTTGATAACTTCATGCTCATACAATCTTATTTGCCCCCGGCTTCCTATATATTTATAAATAATACATAATACATTCTAGGACTTGTTGAGTGTAATGCGGAATTGCACACCTTACAGCAAGCACGCTCGACCACTGCTGACTTCAGTTCTTGAACTCCTTCCACGGGACTATACCGTACCACGCCATCCAATCGTTTTTTTTTTTAAATAGCCTAAATCAAATTACTCGTAGCTATCAATAACTTAATTTTCTTAGACATACTCATACAATCTTATTTGCTCGCGGCTTCCTATAGATTTCAACAAAGCTCTTTATACATTCTAGGATTTGTTGAGTGTAATGCGGCATTGCACACCTTACATGCACGCTCCAACAAAAATACAGTGGACCGAGAACACGCAAGAGGGTCTACGTATAGAACTGTTAGATTGAAAGAAAGAAAATCATCGTTATGTTTCATGAGCCTTTTTTTTTGGGGGGCATTGTGGGTTCACATACAGCCATGGCGGGTAGGTGGGGTTAAAATTCTACGTGGACTTCCCTTAGAAAGTCATATATAGCCTGGTAGGAGTCACTTTTAGAGATCATGTGGGCATAATTAAAAGGGAGGACTGTCATTGAGGGGAAGATGCGGTCTAGTAATTTGTTTCTAGCTATGGTGAATTCAGGGCATTCCAATATAACATGCTGCATTGTGCCTTCACTTTCCAGGCAATGGCTGCAGAGAGGAGAGTATGAGCCCCGTAGGGTATGATAGATATATGCCTCAGAGAGTCCATGGTTTGTCCTCAGACGTGAGATGGTAGATAAATACATGCGGTGAGTTGGCCTTGCGATGCGTTGTCCCGTCGATCAGCTTTGAGTTCTGGAGATCCACCAGCAAATTAGAGGCTGCGAGAAAGTCTGCACCGATGATGGGTTGCGTGACATCGGCAATGATGAAATTCCAACGGAAACTGCGTCGTAATCCCAGGTCCAGTTGTTGAGCTGTTGTTCCATACGTATTGATGATTGTGCCATTGGCGGCAGTCAGCTCGAGTTGAGTACGACGGAGCGGTAGGTTGAGACGGGCACGTGGAAAAACGCAGATGTCGGACCCTGTGTCAATGAGATAACGTATCTTGGTGCAAGGGTCCGTGATAAGAAGGCGATGTGAGGTTTTAAGCAGGTGTGTAGTGGCGCAGGCAGGCCCTGCCTTTACTGGCTGCGATCGTCGTTTTTCGGAAATCTGCATGGCTGCTGGCACTTTCTGGCCTTCCTCCCATAGGTTTGGTGGTAAAAACACCAAGTTGGGTCTTGTTTAGGCGCTGGTGAACGGAACTGGCGCTGGAACCGTGGCTGTGTGGCACGTTGTCCGTATCTGTCGGTGAACTGTGCCTGTAGAGCCGCGACGTTCTCTGTTAACGTCTTCAATAGATCCACAGGGGCCATTGTGCACTCAAGAATCCGGTCACGTGTTGCTGAATTGATGGTGGCCATCTTGTCGGCGAGGTTCGCGACGTCACCTAGTGACAGGTGATCATGACCGATGATTGCCAATTGTATAGCGTGCGGGAGGCGAGACGTCCAAATGGTGCGTAAAACCGAGTCTGATATGGCTTTCTCTGCGAGGGCCCGCAGTCTCCGGAGAAAAGAGCTGGGAGTTTTGTCCCATATGTCTTCCGACATTAGTAGCTGAATGCGACTGCTTGCTGGAAGACTCATTCGTTGGATTAATTGCGTTTTTAGCTCAGTGTATGGGTTTACTGGTACTGGGGCAGCTAACAAATCTGAGATCTCGCTGAGGGTACTTTGGTCGAGCGCTGAAAGGACGTGGTAATATTTTGTCGTCGTTTCCATTGTGACCCCAGCAAGTGCGAACTGAGCCTCCGCTTGAGTGAACCACAGTGCCGGTGACAGGTTGGCCGACTCTGTCCAGAAGGGTGGAAGCTTGACCGAGACTGCCATCGTACTAGCAGGGCCTGTCATCTTGGTTGTAGCCGTGGGTGTCGGTGTTGTGGCTGTAGCAGTTGTAGCTGTAGCTGTTGTAGCTGCAATGGTTGTGGCTGTGGTCTGCGGCATCTTGCAGGTTGTGGCTGTGCTGCTGCGGTGAATGTAGCTGCTCCGGGGTGGTTTCCACCGCCTATGGCCGGATGAGACGTTCTGGAGGCTGGAACTGGAACGGGCTGGAACTGAAACTGGCTGGAAGCTGGAACTGGAACTGGCTGGAACTGGAACTGGCTGGAACTGGAATCTGGAAGGCTGCTTGTTCCGTTCTCGAGGGTCACCAATGTGGCTTGTCGAAGGACGATGCAATTGAATAGGCAGTGTAGACATAAATTGGTTTGTATTGCAGTGCTTCGACTCAAATTAGAGTGATTTAACACACAGTGGTTACAATATGAGCTGTGAGAGGAGAACGATACATGCTTACAATTAATATTGAATTTGATCCAGCCTGCTTCCATATAGAAAAACCAACTCTGTGTCCACAGCTAAAGGAGCTGATGAGACACAGAGGGTAGATTAAAGATATTATCGAATAAGAGAAATAAATACGTAAAAGGAAGATTGAGGAATATTGAATTATCTGAATGTGAACAGCGCCATCTACCGGGAAAAAGGTGAAGCTGGAAGCAGACTGGTTATTACACATGTGGGACTAAGTGGTCCCCACACGTTTTTAAGCGGTCGAGGTAGAATAGACCTATAGAAGGAGCCAGAAGTATTGGAATTAAAGTCATTTACCCAGAACTGGAAATGGTGTTGTTTTATGGTCTTATAAAATTCTTCTTTCGGGAGCAAAATAGCACTGTACTCGCCAGTATATTTGCTCCTTCTTTATAGCCAGTGCATCTACCTGTTCATTCCCCTTAAGTCCGACGTGGGCCTTCACCCACACAGAACGAACATTGATACCTCTTGATCGTAACTCAGCTAGAAGCACAAGAATTTTTACGATGAATGGGTTTTTTGCTCTATTTTCCATACTTTCGAGAAGCTGCAAGCAGCTCATAGAGTCTGAGAAAATAGCGACATTCCTACAGTCTGAAATTATCATGGTTTCTTTGCAATGTACCAGTGCTTTATATATCGCTTCTACCTCAGCAGCATGAGGTGGAAGCTTAAAGGCTTTACCGTAATTTGTCGTGGCCACATAAAAGGCGCAGCCTGTGGCGGAAAGGGTGTGGGGGTGAGTATTTTGTCCTTTTGAGCCATCTGTGTAAACATGCAGGTAATTGTTATAATTAGTTTGGGACCATTCGGTAAATGTTTTACAGTATTCCCTATCAGATATGTTATCTTGTCGCCGAAAATAGGTTACCGACACCTCCATTGCATACTCATCATACAGCAAGGATGAGTATTGGGGAAGATTTCTGTGGGTCCACAGCAACTTCCAATCGACATGTTCCATTGTAAAGCTGTTGTGGGGACCACTTAGTCCCACATGTGTAATAACCAGTCTGCTTCCAGCTTCACCTTTTTCCCGGTAGATGGCGCTGTTCACATTCAGATAATTCAATATTCCTCAATCTTCCTTTTACGTATTTATTTCTCTTATTCAATAATATCTTTAATCTACCCTCTGTGTCTCATCAGCTCCTTTAGCTGTGGACACAGAGTTGGTTTTTCTATATGGAAGCAGGCTGGATCAAATTCAATATTAATTGTAAGCATGTATCGTTCTCGTCTCACAGCTCATATTGTAACCACTGTGTGTTAAATTACTCTAACTTGAGTCGAAGCACTGCAGTACAAACCAATTCAAGTCTACACTGCCTATTCAATTGCATCGTCCTTCGACAAGCTACATTGGTGACCCTCGACAACGGAACAAGCAGCCTTCCAGATTCCAGTTCCAGTTCCAGCCAATTCCAGTTCCAGCCAATTCCAGCCAGTTCCAGTTCCAGCCAGCTCCAGTTCCAGCCAGTTCCAGTTCCAGCCAGTTCCAGCCAGTTCCAGCTTCCAGCCAGTTCCAGTTCCAGCCAGTTCCAGTTCCAGCTTCCAGCCGCAGTTCCAGCCAGTTCCAAGTTCCAGCCAGTTCCAGTTCCAGCCAGTTCCAGTTCCAGCTTCCAGCCGCAGTTCCAGCCAGTTCCAGTTCCAGCCAGTTCCAGTTCCAGCCAGCTCCAGTTCCAGCCAGCTCCAGTTCCAGTTCCAGTTCCAGCCAGTTCCAGCTTCCAGCCTGTTCCAGTTCCAGCCTCCAGAACGTCTCATCCGGCCATAGGCGGTGGAAACCACCCCGGAGCAGCTACATTCACCGCAGCAGCACAGCCACAACCTGCAAGATGCCGCAGACCACAGCCACAACCGCTACAGCTACGACCGCTACAGCTACGACCGCTACAGCTACAACTGCTACAGCCACAACACCGACACCCACGGCTACAACCAAGATGACAGGCCCTGCTAGTACGATGGCAGTCTCGGTCAAGCTTCCACCCTTCTGGACACAGTCGGCCAACCTGTCACCGGCACTGTGGTTCACTCAAGCGGAGGCTCAGTTCGCACTTGCTGGGGTCACAATGGAAACGACGAAATATTACCACGTCCTTTCAGCGCTCGACCAAAGTACCCTCAGCGAGATCTCAGATTTGTTAGCTGCCCCAGTACCAGTAAACCCATACACTGAGCTAAAAACGCAGTTAATCCAACGAATGAGTCTTCCAGCAAGCAGTCGCATTCAGCTACTAATGTCGGAAGACATAGGGGACAAAACTCCCAGCTCTTTTCTCCGGAGACTGCGGGCCCTCGCAGAGAAAGCCATATCAGACTCGGTTTTACGCACCATTTGGACGTCTCGCCTCCCGCACGCTATACAATTGGCAATCATCGGTCATGATCACCTGTCACTAGGTGACGTCGCGAACCTCGCCGACAAGATGGCCACCATCAATTCAGCAACACGTGACCGGATTCTTGAGTGCACAATGGCCCCTGTGGACCTATTGAAGACGTTAACAGAGAACGTCGCGGCTCTACAGGCACAGTTCGCCGACAGATACGGACAACGTGCCACACAGCCACGGTTCCAGCGCCAGTTCCGTTCACCAGCGCCTAAACAAGACCCAACTTGGTGTTTTTACCACCAAACCTATGGGAGGAAGGCCAGAAAGTGCCAGCAGCCATGCAGATTTCCGAAAAACGACGATCGCAGCCAGTAAAGGCAGGGCCTGCCTGCGCCACTACACACCTGCTTAAAACCTCACATCGCCTTCTTATCACGGACCCTTGCACCAAGATACGTTATCTCATTGACACAGGGTCCGACATCTGCGTTTTTCCACGTGCCCGTCTCAACCTACCGCTCCGTCGTACTCAACTCGAGCTGACTGCCGCCAATGGCACAATCATCAATACGTACGGAACAACAGCTCAACAACTGGACCTGGGATTACGACGCAGTTTCCGTTGGAATTTCATCATTGCCGATGTCACGCAGCCCATCATCGGTGCAGACTTTCTCGCAGCCTCTAATTTGCTGGTGGATCTCCAGAACTCAAAGCTGATCGACGGGACAACGCATCGCAAGGCGAACCTGTGTCAAAGCCCCTCCAAGCAACCTAGCGTTTCTACCTTAACAATACCGCACAGTACCCCGGCCAGTCTAAAAGTAATAATTGAGGAGTTTAGCGACCTCACGCGGCCGAGACAACCCACAGACCAGGTCAAACACTCCACGGTCCACTACATTAGAACGACAGACGGACCTCCCGTCTCCGCTCGCCCACGCCGGTTGGCCCCGGACAAGTTTATTATCGCCAAAAAGGAGTTCAACGACATGATCCAGACCGGCGTATGTCGTCCGTCCGACAGCCCATGGGCCTCACCATTACACCTAGTACCTAAAAGCGACCATTCATGGCGCCCATGCGGGGACTACAGACGGCTCAATGCTCGAACAATTCCTGACGCGTACCCAGTCCGCCACATCGCAGATTTCAGTGCAGAATTGCGAGGAAAAACCGTATTCAGCAAAATAGACCTGGTCAAAGCATTCACCCAGATACCAGTTTCCAATGGTGACATTCCAAAGACAGCAATAAATACTCCGTTCGGCCTTTTCGAATTCCCATTCATGACATTCGGTCTTCGCAATGCTGCTCAAACCTTCCAACGCTTCATGGATAACATCCTACGCGACCTCCCGTGGGCATATTCATACATCGACGACGTACTGGTTGCATCGAGTGATAAGCAGGAGCACGAATCACACCTACGTCAACTCTTCCAACGATTCCGAGAATATGGCCTAGTCATTAATCCTAGCAAGTGTACCCTCGGCGTTGGGTCAATCAGCTTTCTTGGTTACCTCGTGTCAGCAGAAGGCACACAAGCCCTACCAGACAGGGTAAAGGCACTCACTGAATACCCTCTTCCAAAGACATTCAAAGATCTACGCCGTTTCCTTGGCATGATTAACTACTACCGCCGGTTCCTACCAAATGCAGCCAACGAACAAGCACCACTCAACACGTTGTTATCTGGAGACAAGGTAAAAGGGAACGCTACGATACCATGGACAACAAAGCTTACCGAAGCTTTCAGCTCATGCAAACACAGTCTGGCACGCATCACCCTACTCGCGCATCCAGATCATACGGCTCCGATTGCACTAGTCACAGATGCATCAGACACCAGTATCGGAGCTACAGTCCAACAACGGATCAACGATCATTGGCAGCCATTGGCATTCTTCTCGCAGAAACTTAAAGAAAACCAACGAACATGGTCCGCCTACGATCGCGAATTGCTTGCGGTACACGACGCCATTCGTCATTTCCGTTACCTGCTAGAAGCGCGCGCTTTTGTCGTGTATACCGATCACAAACCGTTGACGCACGCTTTTCAGAATCCAAAAACAAGTTGCTCACCTCGCCAAATGCGGCAAATGGAATTCGTCTCTCAATTCACCACGGACATCCAATACATCGCTGGGCAGGACAACTTGGCCGCTGATGCATTCTCAAGAATCGAAGCAATCTCTACTCCCGTATCTCCTGAGCAACTTTCTTCTGCTCAGAAAGACGACAGAGAACTCAAAGAGCTTCGGTCCAGTAGAAAGACGTCCCTCATCCTCGTTGATGTTCCCATTCCGGGCTCTGATTCAGTCCTTACGTGCGATTCTAGTCAAGACATACAACGCCCATTTGTGCCCAAACCATTACGTCGACAACTTTTCGAGCACCTACACAGCCTACATCACCCAGGAATAGCAGCGTCTGCTAACCTGGTTGCCCAACGCTACATATGGCCTTCTATCCGTAAGGATTGCCGCGCTTGGGCTCGTCTGTGTGTCAACTGTCAATTGTCCAAGATACATCGACACACCCTCACTGCGATTGGAACCTTTACTCAGCCTGACCGACGGTTTCAGCACATACACCTCGACATTGTAGGCCCATTACCACCGTCGGAAGGCTACACGTATTTGTTAACACTCGTTGACCGTTTCACGCGATGGCCGGAAGCCGCTCCTATGGTGAACATCACCGCCGAAAACGTCGCCAGAACCCTCATTTCCTGCTGGATCAGCCGGTTTGGGTGCCCGGAGACAATTACTACAGATCGCGGCCGACAGTTTGAGAGCCATTTGTTTGCTGACCTGGCCCGATTATGCGGATTTCACCATGCACGGACTACCAGTTACCACCCTGCATCCAACGGCATGGTAGAGCGTATGCACCGCTCACTCAAAGCCTCCATTATGTGTCATGCCAATGACAAATGGACGGAAGCCCTTCCACTAGTTTTACTGGGCATGCGCGCCACTCTTAAGAAAGATCTTCAAGCTTCTCCAGCAGATCTGGTCTATGGTGAACCATTAAAACTACCAGGACAGATGCTGACAACTCCTCCTTCAAATCAGAGTCCGGCGGACACTCTCATCTCACTTCGAAGGAAATTCGACTCACTACGCCCCACTCGCGTCAAGAGACACGGGGCTCATCAAACATTCATCCCACAAGACCTTGCCAAGGCCACGCACGTTTTCGTGAGACAAGACCACGTCCGTGCTTCCCTCGAACGTCCTTATGCGGGACCATTCCCTGTGTTAAGTCGCACCGACAAAACAGTTACGATTTCAAGCCGCGGTCGTGCGGTTACTGTGTCAATGGACAGGGTCAAGCCGGCCTACATTAATGCCAGTACAGACGAACCGTCCCACCAGTCTACGATCAACCCCCCGCATCAGCATCCTGCTCAAGATAAACCTCAGGAGAAGGTCTCCTCACCACTTCCTGCCACTGACGTCGTGCCGACACCACCGACTCGCACCACTCGCTCAGGTCGTCACGTCCACGTTCCACGACATTTCTCCGACTTCCAGTCTTAGGAGGGGGGTAATGTGGGGACCACTTAGTCCCACATGTGTAATAACCAGTCTGCTTCCAGCTTCACCTTTTTCCCGGTAGATGGCGCTGTTCACATTCAGATAATTCAATATTCCTCAATCTTCCTTTTACGTATTTATTTCTCTTATTCAATAATATCTTTAATCTACCCTCTGTGTCTCATCAGCTCCTTTAGCTGTGGACACAGAGTTGGTTTTTCTATATGGAAGCAGGCTGGATCAAATTCAATATTAATTGTAAGCATGTATCGTTCTCGTCTCACAGCTCATATTGTAACCACTGTGTGTTAAATTACTCTAACTTGAGTCGAAGCACTGCAATACAAACCAATTCAAGTCTACACTGCCTATTCAATTGCATCGTCCTTCGACAAGCTACACTGTCAACCAACATGGGGCTGTTTCGCCCGGCGGGAGAGGTTAGTACAAAACCGGTTAATTCTGCTAATTCGGGCAGCAAGCTGCTTTGTCGCGCTCTTTGTTTCAGAAGGAACTTGTCAGACATAATAGCTCTGCGGTATTGGAGGGGTAGTTCTCCGGCTTCAGACAGTATATAGGGCTATAATAGGGGTTGATTGTAACAGACCGAGACATGCACGGAGGCACCGGTTATGCAACCGGTCAACTTTGACTAAATGTACTTCACTCGCCTGGCCATAGAAAAAACCAGCGTAATCAATGATTGCCCGTATAGTGAGCCTGTAATACATAAGACATGTTGAGGGGTGAGCGCCCCTCTTACTCTCTTACATTCTTTCTTTCTTACTTTATTATTAACCCATAAGTGATGATTCCCATAGTTCCAGCGCACTATCATTGGTAAAGGGGACTTTGTGGAAGCCGCCATATTGTTCCTTATCGTAATACAAAGCACATATACCTACATCAGCTTCGAATTCTTCCATAACGATGGTGATCTAGTCACCCCTTAATTTTATTAGCGCAATATCATCGACAAACTGCTTTCTTCACCTTACGTATATAATACTATAATACTTGTCAGTGGAGTAGCCAAATTTTTTTTTGTTGGGAAGGGGGGGGGTCCAGTTTTCATAAAGTTTGCCCGGTTACGATAGGTTTTCGAATGGGGTGGTGTTTCATTTGGCGTTCCCCCCCTCCGGGATTGTTTTTTAAAAGATAGGCCTGAAATTTTGATTTTGTAGACGATAACTTTATTAAGAAAATTGGAGAGAGGGGGACCGGGGTCTCCCCGGCGATTTTTTTTAGACAAATATCTAAAAAATTTGCTATTTTGCTAAAAATTTTTTTTTGGGGGGGTCCGGACCCCGCTTACCCCCCCTTGGCTACGCCACTGGTAGTGGTATATATATAAGAGAAAAGCGACACACCTAGTCAACTACCTACAGACATTTCGTAATTTATATAGAGGCATGGGACCTCAAAACTTCTCAAATCTTGAAACCGAAAATGACAGCCAACACAAAAAATTCTAGATTTTTTTTTCTTTAATAATTCCCCGAAGGACTTTTTATGAGCCTAAGCGTACTTAAAGTGCATTGGTCTCTTGTCCACTGCCATCAACGACCCCATGGATTCCGGACATTAGGTAGACATTATTATTGTTTCCATATGCATTTTCGGCCATTTGCAAACAGGTACATACGCCCTCGATGTCAATCTACACCAGCTACAAGCGGTAATGAACAAGCTGAGACATGCTTACCATTTACGCAGTGAAACAAGCGAAAGCAATCCTTAACCAATTACAGATACGAGTGTTATTACTGAATTACAGTACATTCAAAATATTTCTTTGATCATCTCCGTACGTTTCGGTTAATAAGCCAAATCCAACCTTTGGAGCAACTATAAGGTGCCCATTCCATTGACCGGCTAGGGCTATTTCCAAAAACGGTGACGTGGTAGCAGACATTCAAGACTTAGGTGGGGTTTCCACCGACCTCGCATTGCAGAATTGACGGAAATGTTTATTTTCCTCTATGCCATAGTTATAATTGATCAATGATCATACAGTAAAATCACAAACAAACAAACTAAAATTAAAAAATGGCGTCATGGGATATGTTAAGTACAAACATTTTAATAGATTTCTATAAAAAGAAAAATTCTAATTTCTGTCAATGTCATTTGCATTCTGCAATGCGAGGTCGGTGGAAGCGCCACCTAAGTCTTGAATGTCTGCTACCACGTCACTGTTTTTGGAAATAGCCCTAGCCGGTCAATGGAATGGACGCCTAAGTATGATATACGGTAGCCTGCAATAAGCCCTTGAAGTCGATTAGCCTGATAAGAGTCAACGACCCCATGGATTCCGGACGTTACTTGTATTGTATCCATATGAGTTTTTGGCCACTGCCAAACTGGTATACATTCTCAATGTCAACCTACACCGGCTGCAAGCGGTAGTACCTAGTTGTTCCTTTTAGGCTACAAACGTAGACATAGGGAAGCAATAAGGGAAAAAAAAGAGAAGCTTATACCATATTTATTAATACTGTATATTATGATTGAAAGTGATCATCAATGCCGAACAGCTGAGCAAAATGATCGTGTACCCATCCAATAATCTATCTTCAACACGTTTAAAAATAAACAGATCCGGCAGACTTGTCAGAGTGGATTCTGCGCTGTTGCTCACAAACCCTTTGCTTACTGTTTTTGCAAAGCCCCGCAGGGATTTCTCCCACAGATACATCTCAGTATTGACGCCTCATATCCCTGCTGGAAATAGGTCCCCAGATTCGGCTGTTTGTAGTTTCTTTCAAAAAGCTGCTGATTTCTGTACCTGCTTCGTCAGGTTTGACTCGCTATGGGTAAAGGCAAAGGTAAATGAACTTTAAATGATTTATTATTTGTTTTTGAGACTTTTTTTGGTGATTTTTACAGGGTAGGTTTAATTTCATCTGACCTTTGTTAACATTTTTTTTTTGTAGGTGGGAAAGGCGGATCTGACGCTGGAGGCGGTACTGATGTAAGTTTAAAGAATTATTATTGTTTTTGGCAGCTGCATACAGTTATGGTAGTTGGCTCTGTATGCATCAGGTGATTTTAGGAAAAAGTTTGGTTTTAGCAGCCTGTGACCTTGACTTTAGCATCTGGCCCTTTAATGCCCCCCTAAACACAACTTGTTGAACTGGATTTCAACTTTCCTACCTATTGTAATTTTTTAGCCTTTCTATGGTACTTACTTTCTGAAGTTTTTACATTCAAACTGTTTTACTCCATTATTTAATTCAGATTTTGGGTATAAGAGGTTTGATTTTTTGCCCATTCATACACTTATTACATCCAGGCAGATTTTTAGACTACAGTATATTATGATATACTGTAGGTACACTATGAACTAAGCATATTTTATATTATATTTCTACTACCATAGGCCTATCTTTGTCCGCTATATATATCGTACATTATATTTAATGGTGAAATGTGTGCTATGTGTTGTTGAGTATTCAGGTCGTCTTCTATATTCTTCTATCCACCTCTCTAGTATAGTAGTAGTAGTAGCAGTAGTAGTTGTGTTCGTAGGGTTAATAACTACTTAGACCTCATATTTGGGCCCATAGAGCGACCCCGACTTGACTGTCCTACGCCAGCCCATAGGACAGTGGACCTCCTGATTATAGTGGATTCCGAACCACTTGGGAAGCACAATGAAGTCACACGATTAGTTCGGAGGTGACCAGGGCAAGTCTTACCATGTTTCCCTACCGGCACTGTGCACACGACCAAGTTATCTGCAGCTTTGAACCTGCTCTGGTCCGCTGGATTCAACTTGGTATGGCGACCGGCATCCATCTCTCTAACATAGGCTATCAATTTTTTCTAAGCTGCATGCGTACCTACATGGTTCTGGGAAGACGATGGCTTGTTTTGCTGCCATCGAGTCTGAGAGGAAAACCATCTCAGGTCCAAGGACACACTCATGGACCAGGCCTGTACCCAGGATTTAATTTGAGGGGGGGGGGGCAAGAACAATTTTTTTTTATAAATGATAGGTACATCCGTAGTGATTTTAGTATAGTTTTAGCTGAAACTCTTACATTATTATTATTTTTTTAATCAAATTTAGGGGGACCATGGCCCCCTTGGCCCATTCTTGGGTACGGGTCTGTCATGGACCATTCATTCATTGAGTAGTCAATCTAGCCTTGTAGCTTGAAGAATTATTGACAGATTCAGAAATGTGCCAGGTAGTATTGACATAATTGCATAGTTGCGTTTTTGCAGGAATTGGCAGACTTGTCTGTAAATTAGTTGGGGGAGGGAGCAATTCTCGTACAGTATTTACGATTTTGATGAAACATGGCACAAAAATTGATCATACAAATGTTTTGATCGAGTTCGTTAACCAGCTAGATCCACTATTTAGTTACAAGATGGCGGCCGATTGAAACCTTATATAATTCAAATCTCAGTTAATATTGTTCGCAGAGGAATGAATTAAAATCTGACTAAAAACCCGTATTATCATCTACGATAATGGTAATCAACACTTTTTACTACAAATCAACGATAACATGTACTGTAGGCGTCCAGTCAAAGTGAAAATAATTTAATATGTAAAAGTTCATAGTCGTCATTGTTTGGAACACAAGAGTGTTGTGTGTTGATGTTTGGGTCGGGAAAATAATGAATTTTTTTTTTTATTACATACTGTTGTATGTAGCGTAGGTAGCATAGAGGAAAAGCAGGGTCTGCGGAATCTCCCTACACCTGATCGGCCAGAGCCGAAAGGGATTTTTTTCCTTTCAATGAACATATTCAGGAATCAGAGTAGGAAATACTGTGTGTGCTTATTTCTAAATTCCCTTACACCCAGCAAATTTAGGGAGGAAAAATTTCAAATAGTGTTAACAAAGTTGCATAATCATGTTTCTGCAGGAATTGGCAGGCACTGGTTTTTAGACTCTACCTTTAGGCCCGGTATACAGTGGCGTAGCCAGAATTTTTTTTGGGGGCCCAGTTTTCATAAAGTTTGCCGGCTTACGATATGTTTTCGAACGGGGTGGTGTTTCATTTGGCGCTCCCCCCATCCCCCGAATTTTCGTAAAATAGTGCAAAAGAGGAAAGCCGCTCTCATGGACGTACGCATCTTTTAATTAGGGGCATGAAAACAATTTGGCCACGGGGCCGGGAGGCCAAAGGGGGGCTCGGGAGTCTCCCCCGGGATGATTTTTGAAAAAAATAGGCCTGAAATTTTGGAGTTTTACACATTTTGGTGTATAGATACAGCTTGTAACGTATTCTAATAATGTCTAGGTTTTACAGCCGAAGAATAGTAGACCTACTGCGAGAAAAGGGGGCCCGGGGGTCTCCCCGGTGGTATTACTTTGAAAACGAATAGGCCCAAAATAGCCAAAATAGTGGAGTTTACGCACTTTGAAAGCAGTTACGTTTATATTTTAAATGTGAAGAATAATACAGCTAACAAGGGGGACGAGGGCTACTCCGGGGATTGTTTTTTAAAAGATAGGCCTGAAATAGTTTGTCGGCAAAAAAATTTGATTTTGCAGGCGATAACGTTATTAACAAAACTGGAAAAAGGGGGACCGGTGTCTCCCCGGTGATTTTTTTTGATAATTACCTAAAAAAAAATGGGTATTTTGCTAAATTTGGGGGGGGGGGTCTGGACCCCGCTGACCCCCCCCCCCCCCTTGGCGACGCCACTGCCGGTATACACGGACGACTAACTGTTGCGATTTGCCGACGTCTTTTGCATTGTAGGGATAGGTGGGGTTTCCACATACGTCAATGGTCAATGATAAATGTGGTATTGACGTTTTAGCAGACATTAAAGACATACTAAAAATGTCTGCTACCACGTCAAAACCATATTTACCATTGACAATTGACGTATGTGGAAACCCTAGCATAGCTCCGTGCAAAACCACCGAGTCTAATTCAGAAGATTTCTGTAAACTGGCACGTCTGGGGGAAACCCAAGCACTTTTGTGCGGCCGGGTTCACACCAGAGATATCGACAAGAAATCTTCTGCTGGCCATATGTCTACAACGGAAAAGACGTAGGGAAATCCCGAAGGGGAAATTAATGGGTATTCATTGGCGCTGACTTGAGAAAAAACTTAGGGGTCATCGCAGGGCCGTAGAGAGAATTAGTGGTCCTAAAGACAGGAAGCAATTTGATGATGACCTACCGAAATGACCTACGGAAAAATTTGAACTTTGAAATTTTATAAAGACTTAGCCTATATATTTACGAAACATAATTTTTTAGCCTGGCTCGGGTCACAGGGCCCCAACCTTGCTCTATCTGGCTCTGTATTTGGGCCTCGGTGCTCCATTGCCCTGATATTCAGTTCTGTCTTAAAAGCGGTGGAGGGGGGGGGGGCACTGGTCCACACCATTGTAGGTATTCTGTTACAAAATAATTTGTTATGTCAATCATGTTAGAAACACACGAATTGTTATTATTATTATTTATTATTACTTTGAATAACCGCGACCCATATATTTTGAAGTTTAAAGGTTTAAATCGGATGGCAAAGTGACATTCATTGTTTTCGTGCAACCAAAGCACTGATTATTAATAGGAGCTGCATTGATCCAAGCAATGGTACAGACTCGAACGATTCTCGATCGATGTGCATTCAAACACAAGGTCACGACATAAGGTGCCCATTCCATTGACCGGCTAGGGCTATTTCCAAAACGGTGACGTGGTAGCAGACACTCAAGACTTAGGTGGCGTTTCCACCGACCTCGCATTGCAGAATTGACGGAAATGTTTATTTTCCTCTATGCCATAGTTAAAATTGATCAATGATCATACAATAAAATCACAAACAAACAAACTAAAATTAAAAAATGGCTTCATGGGATATGTTAATTACAAACATTTTAATAGATTTCTATAAAAAGAAAAACAAACATTTCCATCAATGTCACTTGCAATCTGCAATGCGAGGTCGTTGGAGACGCTACCTAAGTCTTGAGTGTCTGCTACCACGTCACCGTTTTGGAAATAGCCCTAGCCGGTCAATGGAATGGGCGCCTTAGCATTGGACAGAATTGCTGACATAAAATATGGGGATTACACACAAAAGAAAAAAATAACGATAGATATTTTCATTTGGCGCTTATTTCACCTACGTCAATAGTGCTGATAGTAAATGTAGTATTGACGGAAATCTGAATTTTACTCTATGCCATAGTTAAAATTGATCAATGATCATAGAGTAAAATCACGCGTTGCAAACAATAACAAACTAAAATGGCGTCATGGGATATGTTAAGTACAAACATTTTATATTTTATTGTTGATAAAACAATTTTCATCTATTGAACAGATCGGTGAAGGTCGATCTTACTTCGGATCTCCTACTATTATTAGGTTTTATTAAAAATAATAAGTGTACGAAGAAAACAAATACAAACAAAATTTCAAAAAACAAATGCAAACAAATTTCAAAAAATTTGGTGATGCATACGTGTCATTAGAAGAAAAGTGATCAATAGTTGAAAAAACCAGTGAAATGGCGTGCATCAATGAAAAATTGAAATTTCCGTCAATACTACATTTACTATCACTATTGACGGTGGTGGAATAAGCGCCTAACCGTTCATTAAATTCTACTGGTGAGCTGATGATCGCACTGTGCGGTGTATACGTTGCTGAGAATAAATTAGCCTAACTTTTATTTCCACAAGCTTTGGCCGATGAATATTTTATTTTTCTATGGTAGGATATATGCCATTTTCTTCTGAGGCCACAATCTCAACGATTGGTTGACAGCAACTCCCTGCATATCATCCCCCAGCTCTTTCGGTCCTGCGTCTTCCTCTTCAGCTCTTGGTACGTTCGAGGTCCTGTGTCCTCCTTCAGTTGATCCATGAATTCCTTCTTCGGCCACCCTCTTCTATTGGCTCCTTCCGCTGTACCCTCAATGATGGTGTGTACCAGATTTTCGTGTCTTAATAATTGCCCAACCTATGTACTGTATATCGCTCTTCTACATCTTATATAACTGCTTCAATAGCCTCTACCACTCTTTGATATGTCAGGTAGTCCCTCTATATGCCATTCTTCTTCTTCTTCTGGCTCTGGAGCCCTTGATGAGCTTTGGCCAGTTCGACAACACTCCTCCAGTTGTCTTTGTTTCCAACTCCCAACTCGCGGAGATCAGTTTCTAACTCATCCTTCCTGCGTTTTCAAGGACGCCCCGCCAGTCGTCTTCCTGTCATGCTTGCTTTGTACATCTTGTTGGACTTGCGGTCGTCTGGCATTCTTACGGCGGCCATCTTAGTCTTTGCGATTTTGTACACCGGACTATGTCTTATCCGTTGAGTATTACATCTATTACGGCGTTGTTTCTTACACGTCAGGGACGGATCCTTGGGGGGGGGGGGGATAGAATGGACTTTTGTCGGAAATTAAAAGAAATTATTACTCAAGTAAGGGAAACGCGATATTTTTCAGGCCACCGCCCCCCCCCCGAAAACTTTTTCTGAAACCGTCCCTGCTCTCCGCCTTCGCATAGGGGTCCATAGATCATCCTTATTATCTTTCTTTCCAATACTCGCAGTTTGTTTGCGTCATTGTCAGTAAAATTCCCGGTTGCAGAGCCATATGCTGAAATGCTCCATGTGCCATTATAACATGATGAATCCATACTTCTTCTTACAGAAAAAAGCCGCAGCTGCTGGTGCGCCCGCTGCGGGGAAAGGCGGTGACGCCAAACCAGCGGGCGGCGACAAGAAAGGCGGGAAAAAAGGCGGAAAAAAGTGATCCCTTAGACGTCGATGACCTTCATGCATCTCTATGTGTCTCAGCCGTCTTCTTACAGTGCGACTGGACATCCTCGGTGTCATTTAGATGTTTTTGTACAAACCCACGTCACAATGTACTGTACAGCTCAAATTTAAGATAAAATAAGCTTAAGCCGGATATTGGATATATTTTACAGGCTAAAATATGTTTAAAATAGTTATTCAGAACAAATTAAAGGTTAGGAACAGTAAAATAATGCCGCTGGGAGATTTTGTACCGAAAATAAGGTAGGCCTACTGATGCGTGCACTAATGACTAAAGTATATAATATAGGCTACAGAGCGCACATAATACCATAGGTTAAGTGCAATGAGGTTCTGGAGTATGTATCTTCTTCTTCTTCTGGCTGTACAGCCCTTGATGAGCTTTGGCCTGCATGACAACACTCCTCCAGTCATCTCAGTTTTGTGCAACGCTCCACCATCTACGGACTCCCAACTCGCGAAGGTCAGTTTCTAACTCATCCTTCCAGCGTTTTCGAGGACGTCCCGCTAGTCGTCTTCCTGTCATGCTTGCTTTGTACATCTTGTTCTGGAGTTTTTATAACTATGTATAATTGACTGATTTAAAAAAAAAATAGTCTATCAATGAAAATACGTCTATAGGTAAGATTTAAATTGAATTGACCAAAAAATCAGTCAACTGAACACTTTAGCTTGTATTTTGTATTCATATCCGGTTTATGATGTCTTTTCTTAAAATATGTAAGAAACTTACAAAATTTGTAGTCCAGACTGTAGCAGCATATCCAACTTACAAAATTATTACTGTACAACAGCATAGCAGTTAGTGCTCTGTTACCATTACTATACAGTATAAATATTTTCAGAGACTGTCAAGTTAAATTAATTTTAACTTCGTTATTACAGCTAAATATACTTACAACCATCTTGAAAATTGTTTAATTAAGTCTATTTTCAGTGTCACCGACTTGATGAGAAAGTTTTTTTGGGAAGGGGGGGGGGGTGCTCGTGTATAAATTAATTTCGCCTATGGGTCTATAATCTGCGGGTACCTTCATCAGTAGGGGAAACGCGGCTGGCGGCCATGTTGCGGACCACATAGGAAACTGTTTGTAATTTATATATAAAGCTTATGACACAGTAACTGAATATAACGTAGGTACAGTATATTGTAACAGATATATACACACTAGCGAAAGACATGTACTTTGTACCGTATGACATTCAAGGGAACAATAGACCTACATAGGACACTGTTTGTAATTTATATATAAAGCTTATGACACAGTAACTGAATATAACGTAGGTACAGTATATTGTAACAGATATATACACACTAGCGAAAGACATGTACTTTGTACCGTATGACATTCAAGGGAACAATAGACCTACATAGGACACTGTTTGTAATTTATATATAAAGCTTATGACACAGTAACTGAATATAACGTAGGTACAGTATATTGTAACAGATATATACACACTAGCGAAAGACATGTACTTTATACCGTATGACATTCAAGGGCACAATACATAGGACACTTTGTAATTCATATAAGGGGCGCACAGCCTCCTCTTATTGAAAGTTGGGGGTGTTGAAGCCCTGAGCACCATTCAATTCATTTATATTTTGTGGCATCTGGCGTCGTTACTAACACGGATTGCATATTTTCTGAGAATATTGAAAAATTTCAAAAAGTCAAGTAAGCCACCGATTTATTGTTTAAGTATACCGTATTGCGAGTGTATTATGCATGTACAGTAGGTCATCGGGTTTAAAAAGGTCACATTCCAAAATTTGAGAGATATGAATGTTTACGTAGATATATAGTGAGTGATGCTTGTTAATGTAAGCTACTAAACTGATTTCTTAATATTATTTTACAGTTAAGTAATAATGCAAAACAAAATTTTAAGAAAACCTGGGGCACTGGGGCAGTGGCTTTACAAGAGCACGACTTCCCTTTTCAGAGCAGAAGTCTCCAAGATCCAAATTGCCATGATAATCGCCAATCTTCAATAGAAAAATTAAATTAATACATACAATAGGTATTGTCGAAGGGAAGGAATCCAAAATGTTAATAAACTACATAAATAATAAGGCATCATGATTATTTGATACGCGATACATACAGTATTTAACTATCTTCAAACGTATCTCAGCTACTGCAATAATTCAATTGTATAGGGTAAAAAGAGGCCTATAATTATTAAAATTAATTTATGGTTACTATTGATAATAACACAAAGATTAGCTTCAATTTCTAATATATTTTCTTTCCAGAAGTAAAACAACTTAGGCTGCTTAAGTAATTTTTAATTTTAAACAATTTTTTGTTAACTATTTCCAATAAATGGGCTGCGAACTGTTTATAGTATTTCAATTTAAATTCATTAGGTACTGTACCCAGTACCCGATCACATTACGAAGACATTTCGTAAGTAAATAAATAAATATAAACTTTTTGTTCTATTACTAAGCCAGCCTAACGGAGTTAGGGCTGTGAAGCCCTCTCTTACACTCAACTAGAACCTGCCTGCCTGCTTTACATGCTCTTCAAAGCATGACCAGAAAATTTAGTAAGTATGGGACCCCAACCAATAACCTTTCGGGTGAAAGTTGGAGTCTGTACCACTTGACAATTCTAGTTTTTTATAAATTCTTTCCCACTGTAAAATTAGTTATTGCCTAATATACAATTCATTGTCATTAAATGTCCAATTATACTACCATTCTTATCATGTATAATATGACGAATATGTTTTTTATACATTGCAAGAAGTAGGGCTACCGAATGTCTTCGTAACGCAGTCGGGACCATTATAACCTACCTGTAGTGCTATTAGAAGACAGGAAACCGCTGCATTACAATTCCCTATTATAGTGATCATGACTGCAATTGCCATGATGATCGCCAATCGGCAATCTACCATAGAAGAGGCATTAGAAGAAGAAGAATTAATAGGATATGCTACGTAGAAAATTGGCACCCCAAAATTAAATACTTTTCATTTTTTATTTAATTAACTCAGCAAGTTATTAAAACTTTGACTCATCTAAGTTGTAGAAGACTACTTCGTGCATCATATAATCGGGTATTTTTACTTTTCGGTTTTGTAGTTCTTACAAAAATCCCAGAATACGCGGAAATTTTAGTCTTGTCTGGTATTTATGAAAGAACTAAGGTAGGTACAAAACATTTAATATTTATATAGATATATATATTTTTTATATGAAGCATGAAGTAGTCTTCTACAACTTCCACGAGCCAAATCTTTATTAACTTGCTTTGTCAATTAAATAAAATAAATAAAAAGTAAATAAAAACAACAAATTTTGGGGTGCTCATTTTCTACGTAGCATATCCTCTTAAGGCACAACCGGAGCGAGAAAACCCGTACATGTGTAAAAAAAATTTAATTTCACAGGAAGTAGGTATCAATTGCAGAGCCACAATTATTGACATATGTCGTGAAGTAGAAGAAATGTTCCTATTTATTTTAATAAGCATTACGTAGGCATTACAAAACAGAAAACGGCCTCTGAGGATGTCAGGTTGAAGGAGTTCCAAAACTCAGGCCAATTGGTGACGCTCTCATAATGTACCGTATATCGAAATGTTGAGGAATGTTTCTTTTAAGGCTAAGCGCCATTGTTCTACAGTGGTTTTACTACAGTGCATTCTGTGCCTCCTGTGCCAACAAGTCATATTTCTGCTCTGCCGCATGTTTCAACTCAGCGTGGTTTTACTGTAGTCTGTTGTTGATGTTTCTGTTAAGTCCGTCTATATAGCTAAATTCCGTACATACAGTATTATTGTAAAATCGCGGTAAGTTGACTGAGGAATACTGTGCAAGTTTCCGCGAACAACAGTCATCTTACAAAATGAAGTATGCGATGCGAGCTTTCGTATATTATATCATATGTAAGATGACTGTTCATCAAGCAGCACTTGCCCCTTGCCTCACCCAACTGATATTTCTGCTGTGCCTCATGTTTCAACTCAGCGTGGTTTAACTGTAGTGTATTGTTGATATTTCTGTTAAGTCCGTCTATATAAAAACAATCCCGTCGAGTTATGGCATCAGGAACCATTTAAAGCTGGAATTTCCCCTTCAGTATCTTCATTTCTCATGTCGAACGGAGAAATAAGTACGTTGAGGGCCAGTTTTAATGTAAAATCGCGGTAAGTTGACTGAGGAATAATGTGCAAGTTTGCGCGAACAACAGTCATCTTGCAAATGAAATAAGCTTTCGTATATTAGTACATATATACAATATATCATTCGTAAGATGACTGTTGATCGCGCCTCTTGCCTCAGCCAACTGATATTTCTGCTGTGCCGCATGTTTCAACTCAGCGTGGTTTTACTGTATAGATTGTTGTTGATGTTTCTGTTAAGTCCGTCTATAACTACATTCCTGTCGTGTTTATGGCATCAGGAGCACTTGAAACAGGGATTACTCCTTCAGCTTCATCATTTCTCATGTCAAACGAAGAAATAAGTACGTTGATGGTAACAACGAGAACATTCATGGCCAGCAGGGTATTGTTTATGTTATTGGCGGGAGTCGTATCGTCTTCTTTGTTCAGGTCCAACGCAGAACCTAGGTAGATGGCTGCTATAGCTTGGCACACCTGAAACCATTAACCAATGGATTAGCATAGCATATGAGTGGCGTAGAAACAAACTGAGCAAAGTCTACAAATTTCAAAAATTGAGATTTTGGCGCCAATGGATTCGTCTCGATGAAATCTTCCAATGAATTTATTAGGCACCCATTCCACCGACCGGCTAGGGCTATTTACAAAAACGGTGACGTGGTAGTAGACATTCAAGACTTAGGTGGCGTTTCCAACGACCTCGCATTGCAGAATGCAAATGACATTGACGGAAATTAAAATTTTTTTTTTATAGAAATCTATTGAAATGTTTGTACTTAACATATCCCATGACGCCATTTTTTAATTTTAGTTTGTTTGTGATTTTACTGTATGATCATTGATCAATTTTAACTATGGCATAGAGGAAAATAAACATTTCCGTCAATTCTGCAATGCGAGGTCGGTGGAAACCCCACCTAAGTCTTGAATGTCTGCTACCACGTCACCGTTTTTGTAAATAGCCCTAGCCGGTCGGTGGAATGGGCGCCTTATCAGATGCTAATTCTGGCATGGTCCATAGTTGAAAAATTAGGACTAGGCTAGAAGCAGTTACAGAGAAATAATTAGTTGCAGTTTCATTGACACTCCAGAAAAAAATTAACTGCTAGCTGTGGACTTCGACCGTTTTGTTTCTCGATACCACTCTATAATATAGTGTGAGAAAAACTGTACTTCTAATAATTATACTGTATTAGGAATGCGCAATAAAAGCTATGTTTGTTTAGGATATAAAAGACACATTTGCCTTGAATAGTAAAGGGTATTTTCTTTAAAAAAAAAAAAAAATAAAAATAAATTATAAGTTGAACTCTCACTACTGAGAGGGGTTCCTAAGTTTTTCTTAGATGACAGATGCGCGCTTTGGGGACAAGGTGGATACGGTATTTAATTAAGTTTGGAGAATTTATCCAAGTGCACGGCTATTATCTTATTATCTATATATATATCTATTATCTTAGCTTGAAATGAACGCAGAATATGAGCGTCATCTCCTTCTGTCATTGAATCAAATACATTAATTAATTGGGAATAGAATTTACACCAATTGCATAACCATTAATTTGCAGAAAATTATACAATAGATATTGTATGGAGTATGAAGAAATGAAGAATGGCCAAATTGGCTGACACTGTACATGTCGGGCTTGTGGTCCAGCGATTAAGACGACGCCACCTATAGGCGTAGCTTTTGGGTTCGAATCCCACCAAGTCCAGTTTTCTCAACATCCTCCAATTTCGGGAAAGAATTGCCCTCTGTAAAAGTCAATTAAACCCTCTTCTTCTTCAAGTTACAGCCGGATGGCTGGTTGGCAGCAACATGTGACTTCGATGCCTCCACTCCCCTCGATCCTGGCACACTCTCTTCAGCTCCACGTATGTCTTGGCCCCTACATCCTCCATAACTTGCCGCAGGTAATCGTTTCTTGGGCGCCCAGGTCGGTTTACGCCTTCTATTGTTCCCTCTATGGTGCAGCTTACTAAGTTTTCGTATCTAAGCAAATGGCCAATCCAGTGTGCTCTTCTTTTCCTTATCGATGCAAGGAGAGTTTTTGTATCGCTTACTCTGGTTAGAACGTCATCATTTGCAACATGGGCTTGCCAAGGTATTCGTAGCATGCGACGATAGCACCACATCTCAAATGCTTCGAGTTTATTTGTTTTTAAACCCTCAGCCAATCAAAACAGTTGGATTTGATGTCATTTCTCTCTATGGATTTCAATATGTTTCTAATGCTACATAAGGGATATAAAAAAAGTGGGGTCACCCGCGCAATGGTGGCTCGGGAGGAACAAAAAATTTAGTGAGGTTCAGCAGATTAAAAGAAAATTAATTTTGTGGAGAAGTCAGTAGTAGTAGTAAAACACTATACAGCTTACCTTCGCCCAATAAAATGTTGGTTTGAGTCCCACACTTTTTCTGATTGTGTTTCGGAGAGCATGTAAAGGAGGTGGTCTTAGTTCTCTCTCTATCTATGAATGTTTGTCTTCATAACGTAACGATATAAGGTTATCTTAGTTGCCTAGACATAATTCTGCAGGAGCTTGGCTTACTTGGGGTGTCCTTCAATGCAAATTAACTTATACCATTTTTGTTCTATTACTAAACTCAGCCTAGCGGAGTTAAGGCTATAAAGCCCTCTCATACACTAAACTAGGAAGGCCTGAGACCGCCTCCTTTACAGGCCCTCCGAAGCACTATCAGAAAATGTAGTGTGGGAACTGTATTTAATATTCTACTCAATTATGCATTAATATGAACAAGAGACATCTGCGAGTGCCAAGTGATCACAGGAGTTCTGTCTGGGCATTGCAACTTGAATAGATATCTGACTAACATAGGTGTCAGAGAGTCTAGAGCATGCAGATTCTGCAATGAAAGAGCGGAGGCCCCCGAGCACATCCTCCTTTACTGCGATGCAATGGCACGAAGAAGAGCAGCATGCTTGGGAAGCTCGCAGTTACATGTAAAAGACCTACCACTTCTAAACCCCCTGAAGATCCTGGCTCTCCTGAGGGAGATAGGTCTCGAGGAAGTGATGTAGCTGCATTGTTGTAGGGAACACATCAATAGGCCCAAATCCAATTGGCTTAAGTGCACATAGGTAACACCTATACTCCAAATAAAAAATAAATAATAATGTTCTACTACTACTATTACTAAGAGGTACTACTACTACTTTTGAATGGTATCTGTAATGGACGTATGTCTACTTGTACTGTGGCCCATTAAACTTTGCTCTGCCAACGACTCCATCGGTTTTTTGACATATTGGTATTGTTTCCGAAGATGTTGTAACCGTTGTTAAACTTGACAAACTTGGCTATCTTACATATAGACCTAAAAATGTTCATATGTTATGGGCGCCTATGCTAACCGACGAAGATAGGATGACATTTGGAACACTTTGTTTATTCAAAAACTTGCATAAGCGGAACACCGAGTTTATTCGTTTTTTCTAAGTGTTCCAAATGA
>OZ020491.1:28075018-28127933 GCA_963971405.1 Psococerastis gibbosa
GGAAATAACTTAAAACATGAGACGGGTGACCACGTGGTCGGTGACCTATGGGAACTTGTTGAAATGGCAAAGACCAAATACCCTAAGGCTAACATTGTTGTTGATGGGATTATTATTAGGAAGGGTCTTAGCAGTCACTACGTAAACAGAGTGAATGAAAGTATAAGGTGGATGACCCAGTGTCATAATGTTTCCTTTGCTGACCCAAATATTGTTATTGATGAGAGCCATCTAGGTAACGACGGTGTTCACTTAAACCCCGATGGCATTAGAAAATTTGCTGCGTTTTTAAAAAACTCATTAAGCCTACTGCGCAACAAATCTTGGGACTAGAACGCAATTTAAATCCTAATTCCAAACTAACCCTAGTTTTTTTGAATGTCCAATGCCTTAGAACAAAATTTGATCTGGTAGAAAATTACTTAAGCAACAAAAACCACAATCTGCTGTGTATTAGTGAGCATTGGCTCAAGAGTGAAGAGTGTGATTTCTACCAAACCACTTCAAATCTGCAGCTAATCACTGCATGGTGCAGGAGTGAAAAGGATAGAGGTGGAACGGCCATTTATGCAAGCAGCGACCTATGTGTCAGGAAATTGGACGCCAACCGCTTTTGTTCAGAGCAAAACTTAGAAATGTCAGCCATTGAATTAACCGATTTGTCAACCCTGGTTGTTTCTCTGTATAGGTCACCTAATGGATCTTTTCCAATTTTTTTAAGCAACTTAGACTCATTCCTCTCATCACAAAGTGGTAAGCACAAGACTATAATCCTAGGGGGGGATTTTAACGTACACTTTAACACTTGCAGTAGACACGAGATTGATCTCACAAATTTATGCCGAAGTTATAATCTTTTTTTGACGAATCGTGAGCCGACAAGACTGGATAATTGCATAGACAACATTTTTACAAATCATACTGAGTTTACTGTTTCTGTATCTGATCCTACTGTTGCAGACCATAAAGCTGTGGAAATGTCATTAAACTTCTTTAAACCAGAGTTACGCGTTCCTTCTTGGTGTGCCAATTACATATCTACAACCAGGAAAGTAGACGAAAATAATTTTCATATTCTTATCTCGCGACTCAATGAAATAAACTGGGATATTGTAATAGAAAATGCTCATCCAACTGCTGTTAGTAAGTTCACTTCTTTTTTCAATGTATTAACCGACATTTTTAATAAAACCTTCCCCCAAAAACACATACACACGCCTCAGTTAGTCACAAAGAAAAATCATAAGCCGCCAAAAAATCCATGGTATACCCAAGACCTCAGAAATATTAAGGAATATCTGCTAACGTTGAACTATAGGTTTAAAGAGACCCTAGATACTGATTCCAAATCAGCGTTATATAGAAAATACCTGCGAGTTAAAAGTATTTATAAATACAAATTAACGCAGGCTAAGAAAAATTATAACGTAGAAACAATAAATAAAGCCGCAAACCCATGTAAAGCCATGTGGGCCCTTGTTAACGCCCAGGCCAAAAAGCGACAGACTCCATTATGTCCTATCAGCCCTGATGAACTAAATAACTATTTCTCTGAGGCGGCAGATAAAATAATAAACAGCCTCCCACCCAGTAATACGGACCCTGTACTTGGAGTTACCAGTACAGATGTATCTTTTTCCACTTGGGCACCTGTAAGTTGTCAGGATGTAACCAAAATAGTAAATGGCCTAAAGACGTCTCAGAGTGCAGACGCATATGGGTTTTCGTCGCTAATACTTAAAAGTATCATTGATACTATTGCCACGCCTCTTACTACTCTATTAAATATCAGTCTGAAAGAGGGAATCTTCCCTGATGAGCTTAAGATTTCCAGAACCGTGCCCATACATAAGAAAGGAGATGTATACTCTCCAGGAAACTATAGACCGATATCAATTGTGCCAGTTATCGGTAAAGTACTAGAAAAAATTATGTGTATCCAACTAGTGAACTACTTTGAAAAAAATGAATTGTTCAATGAAAGTCAACATGGTTTCAGGAGAGGTAAATCCACTTTCAGTGCTGCTTTAGAAATGGTTCAGGAGGCTCTAGACTGCTTCGAGGCAGGCGACTCCTTGGGCCTATCTTTCTGCGACCTAAGCAAAGCATTTGACTGTGTATATCATCCAATATTATTAGGTAAACTACAACGCTATGGTGTACGCAACGTAGTACTAACAATACTGACGTCTTATCTAGAAAACAGAACTCAGTTAGTAACCGTTGCGGGAGCACCTTCCACTCTTAAGTCTGTTAGACATGGGGTTCCTCAGGGCTCTGTCCTGGGTCCTCTACTATTCCTCGTAATGATAAATGATCTTAAAAACAGCACTATACTCTTTGCGGATGACACCACACTGAAGAAAAGAGCCTCGTCCCCTGAAGGTGCTGTTGCTGAAGGACGCCCCCTTCTAGAAAAAACAGCTGATTGGTTCATTAATAATAAGTTCCAACTAAATGCAGACAAAACCCAGCATCTTGTTTTGACACTAAAGGCATATCCAGACAACAACAGAGCGGTTAAGTTCCTGGGCTTTCATTTAGATCCAACTTTAAGTTGGAATATCCATATTGATCAAATATGTAAAAAGTTATGTCGTATTACATACCTCTTCAGAAAGTTGAGGAATCAAGTTACTTCAACTCATCTTCTGAATACATATTATGGATTATTCCACTCCCATATAAATTATGGTATTTTACTCTGGGGGCACGCTCCTGCTGCAAAGGATATACTCCTACTACAGAAGCGTGTGTTGCGAATAATAACTAACAGCAGATCTAGAGAGCCTTGTAGGCCTATTTTTTCCACCCTGGGTATTCTTACAATATATGCACAATATGTACTCAATAGCCTTATATATATAAAGGAAAATCTAGTTAACTTCAGCAACAGATGTGATGTTCACAATTACCCCACTAGAACAGCTCATCACCTACAAATCCCTAAGTGCAGATTAACAAAAACAAAGAGTAGTTTCCCAAATTTGGCCATTAAGTTATACAACTCCCTACCGAGGTCAATCCAGACAGAAAATCTGCCCCAATTTGGAAAAACTGTTGAGTACATATTAAAAACACATCCCATATATTCCATAAATGAATTTTATGAACTAGTTTGGAGTTAGGTATAGGCCTATGCACTGATAACGAAACCCTCGTGGTAAATTATTAATGTAATATTTATTATTAATGTAATATTAATGTAATATTTATTATTAATGTAATATTATTGTGATAGTAGTGTAGGCTAATATTATTGTGATAGTAATGTAGGCTAATATTATTGTGATAGTCATTTTTTTTTGTACTTCAATTTTTGACGATGTGAATCCAGCTATGTCCTGGCACTTAAACGGATTATACTGATTCTGATTCTGATTCTGATTCTTAATTGAGTTATGCCCCCTTTCTCGTATACTTTCCCTGTATTACTAAAACAAGCAGATCTCCCTGTCTGTTTTTGCAAACCTGCTTTCTAAGCAGTCATGCATAGGATCTCTCCAACTAGTATGGAGATATTTTTTTTTTAGTTTTAGGGGTGAAGAAGATAAAAAAAAAACATAACATTTAACTTATTATTATTGTAATCAAAAGTATTCTAAATTTACAATTATAACATGCTGTAGTGCTCAGCCCGTGTGCCCGTGTCACAATTGGAAATAGGGCCTAACCTAACATTAAAAGGAAGTAATTCGCAAGTAGTGTGTGTAAAATTTATTGTCTTGTCTTCGTTTGTGTTTTTACATATCTTCGAAATACGTTCAGTGGATAACTGTTTTTATGTCTCTTGGGAGTAGCTGTTATAGTGCGTTAGTCCTACCCTCTACGTACTTGGTCTTTCTTAGTATACAACATACATGTATGTATATATTTTTGCTTTCCCATTTAAACGTAGCACAAGGAAAGCTTTGTGACGGTCGAAATTTTCGATTCCGAGATTTCAACGGATTTACACGTTTTGAGGTCCCAGAAACCCAAAAAAGTGGTTTTTACGAAATGTCTGTCTGTCTGTCTGTCGTTCTGTCTGTCTGTCTGTGCGTCGATTTCCGGGCAAACTACTCGGTCGATTTAGATGAAATTAGGCATGTAGGTTCACAAAAATCATACCTCGAAACTATTTCTTTTTATTTGGGGCTAACTTAATTCGGGGGGGTTTTATTCTCAAAAAACTCCAAAAAAAACGACTAAAAAACTTATTTCTCAAAAACGGCTCCGACGATTTCTTTTAAATTCACATATATTGTAGTCGTTATTAATGTTAACGAAATGCGGGGGGTCGCTTGCCCCTTGATAGGTTGCTTCTGGGAGTAAGAAAATAAAAATAACTAAATTTTAATTAAAAATAACTAAAAAATAATTTTTTATCCTTTCTATCGATGATTTCTACCTCCAGGTATGTTTTAGGTATTAAATTGAATAACGAAACCGGACCGGTTGCTTTCCAAGAAAAGTATTTGGTTTTGTAAAAAAAATGTTTTTTTGAAAAAATGATAGAAAATTCACGCTCAAATGCATTGCGTGCCCTGCCAGTATTGCTGTGTGGTAATGTGTTGGTCTGACCTATCTAGAATTTACCTCACCTCCAGTGATGTCAGGTGGACAACCCCCCCCCGAGATATCGGAAATTTAACCAAAGGAAATTTATTTACCATGAAGTTACTCATTTTCTCTATCTACTAATTTTGATAAATTGGAAAGCGTGTTCGAGTAAACTCGGACCGGTTCTTGCTTGTATAAAATATTCGAAATAAGCCAAGGGTGACCAAAGTCAACTTAGAAATAAATCCTCCTAATAGGCTCCGAAAGAATTAAAGAAACTCATTGGAGGAAGCAAAAAGTTGAATTAGTTAAAAAAAGGAAAGAAATTGCTCCTCAACAACTTCTTTATAACGCAGCGGTAATCACCTTGGAAGGATTTTCTTCTCCTTTAATAGAGGAAGGAAAAATCCCAGCCAGCAGTGCCGCTGCAGAAGAGAAAAGTGGAGGAAAATTAATTAGTTCCATTAGATGGACAGTTTAATGAGCTTCATTGAGTACCAAGTACTTTTAGAAACTTCATGCAAAAGAATCGACCTTATGTTAAGTTTGAAATCATTTTTATGGGGTATCAAGGTCTATCCCTTTTCCTTGTCAAAAATAATTGATCGGGTTTAAGAGTGTACCTCCAAATCCATTATTTTTTCAGATTTCTTATTTTTTATTTAATTAACAAAGCAAGATATTAAAGATTTGGCTCATTTAAGATAATTTTGATGGGGTTTGAAGGTCAACCCACTTTCCTTGTCAAAAATAATTGGTCGGGTCTAAGAGTGTAGCCCCAAATCCGTTATTTTTCCAGATTTCTCATTTTTTATTTAATTAACAAAGCATGATATTAAAGATTTGGCTCATTTAAGATGTAAAAGACTACTAAATATAATTGGGCATTTTTAATTCTTGATAGCTACCGTAGCTTTTTGATAATAACGATAGAGGGCTAAAATAGATATCATGAGAAAAAAATCCCTTTCGGCTCTGGCCGATCAAGTGTAGGGAGATTCCGCAGAACCTGTTTCTCCTCTACGCTATGTATGTAATAAAAATAAATATAAAAAATTCATTATTTTCCTGACCACATCAACCCACAAAACACTCTTGTGTTCCAAATTTCGAACCACAATGACAACTAGGCTATTTACTTTTACTTCTGAAACTTGTTATCGTTGATTTGTAGTAAAACGTGTTTAGTATCATCATCATAGATAATGACACTCGCTTTCAGTCAGATTTTATTTCATTCCTCTACGACCAATATTTAGGCGCCCATTCCACCGACCGGCTAGGGATATTTACAAAAACGGTGACGTGGTTGCAGACATTCAAGACTCAGGTGGCGTTTCCACCGACCTCGCATTGCAGAATGCAAATGATATTGACGGAAATTAGAATTTTTCTTTTTATAGAAATCTATTAAAATGTTTGTACTTAACATATCCCATGACGCCATTTTTTAATTTTAGTTTGTTTGTTTGTGATTTTACTGTATGATCATTGATCAATTTTAACTATGGCATAGAGGAAAATAAACATTTCCGTCAATTCTGCAATGCGAGGTCGGTGGAAACCCCGCCTAAGTCATGAATGTCTGCTACCACGTCACTGTTTTTGTAAATAGCCCTAGCCGGTCGGGGGAATGGGCGCCTAACTGAGATATGAATTATATAAGGTTTCAATTGGCCGCCCTCTTGTAACTAAATAGTGGATCTAGCTGGTTAACGAACTCGATCAAGACATTTATATGATCAATTTTTTCGCCAAGTTTAATCAAAATCGGATAAGATTTACGGAAGTTACAGTGTTTCCTAAAATCGATATACATACATACGTATACTGTATATATGTATAACATTTTAAACGGAGGGTTGTTTTAGGCTTATGGGGTCATGAAATGAAAAGTTGTGAAGAAATTTTCCGGAAGTCGAACACTGATCACCATCTCAATAGGTAGATGAATCTCCCTAAAAATGAATAATACCCTATTATATACTAAGTAGGTAGGTAGTAAAGTAGTATTTTGCATAAAGTAACATTTAGCTAGGTATATAGGAGAATAGCTTAACGAAGAGAATGCCAATTTGCCAAATAATGTATAATGTACCGCATACCTAGTTTTATTATTTAATTATTATTCTATAATTAATATTAACATCTTATAATACTAACCTAGCAACTAAGACAGAACCCATCACGGGCCACATGGCCTATAGGGTTCATTTTCTAATATGTATATTTTGTATTGTATTCTTAACACTGGGCCGGCCGGAGCATCTGACATACGTTAACGGCCGCCAGTGTCCATTGGACTCTTATGGGATTTCGCATGGTCTTTTCACAAATATACCCAGTCCTGATCGCCCCATCCTGTTCCGAGCGGTTCTTTTCCCAGCTATATTAAGAACAGGGACGGATCAGCACATTTGGGGGGGGGGGATGGTAGTTGTGGGTCAAAATAGGAAAAACATATTATGTAGTATCGATTAAATCAGAGCGTAATTTAAATTAACTTACAATAGATTTACTAAATTTGGGGGGGGGGGGTCAGTAACCCCCCCCCCCCTGTATCCATCTATGATTAAAAACTTACGCCTTTTCCCACTTTTCCTTTCCAATTCATTTTCAAGTTTTTGGAAACCATCAGGTACGGTAATATACTATTGGCAGACAAATAAAGAAATTGTCACGGGTGACGTTTCTTCCACTACTTTCAATTTCTGCTGCCAAAGATCGTACAACGCATTCGCCTCAATTTATTGTGCCACTATTTTCTGCGTCATCGAATATTACGCTGCAGTTTGACTTTGGTAAGAGGACAACAGGCATGTAATGAAGTAAATGACTTGTGCTAATTTGGCAAAAAAAATGTGGATCCGTAAGCTATGCTATGAAGTAAAAGATATGCCATTCTTTACCCATTGTATACAGTGAAATACTAACTGAAACTAAACAATCCCCCCGAACTGGCTGTTGGTATATAGCAATGACGCAATGCATTCTCCCATAAGTGTCCAATGGACACTGCCGGCCGGCAACGTATGTCAATAGGGTTTCCGGGGAAACTGCTGACTAAATGCAAGTTTTTTTTTCATGGGTTTAAAATATGCACATAGTTAGGAAAAGTCATGAAAAGCCAAACCGATAAGTGAACAGTAGCTCACGTAACAGAGTTTTGAACATAAAAAAATAGTCCAATGGACACTGCGGCCGGCACAGTGTTAATTTTGAAAATATTGATTGATTGATTGATTGATATAAATTGTCATTTATGGTGGAATTTATGTTATATTGTACATTCCATTGTATTGTAAATTCAAATTCATTGTAGCGACATTTGGCAGAGTCGCTCCGGCGAATTGGCACCACCGCTCAAATCTTCAAGTCTTTGACACACATCACTACGTCCCCTGGCATTCCATTACGCCCGAACTTCTAATTGATTTCATTTGGCCAGCAAGACTAATAAATATTCTTATATCGGCCGTGTAATTTTTTAATTGGTCTGACGACGAATAGAATTTTTTTTATCATATTAGCATACCTATCCTGGTTTACAAGGCCGTATTTATGGGGGGGGGGGGATCCAGGGGTCCGGACCCCCCCCTCATGGTGAAAAATTCCATCATTCACAGAGTGTTTTCGTATACTTTCATTCTTTGTCAGCCCCTTCAAAAGGTAGTAGTAGTAGTATGGTTGGACACAGTCCCAGGCCACGGTGTGGGCCCATAGGACAGAGGACCTCCTGATTATAGTGGATTCCGAACCACTTGGGAAACACAGTGAAGTCACACGATTAGTTCGGAGGTGACCAGGACAAATCCTACCATGTTTCCCTACCGGCACTGTGCACACTACCAAGTTATCTGCATCTTTGAACCTGCTCTGGTCCGCTGGATAAAACTTGGTAAGGCGGCCCTTCAAAAGGTAGCTTTTAAATTAATAAAAAAATAAATTTGTTCTGTTCTTTCTATATATATTTTCTACTTTTATTTCCCAAAATTCAGTTTTGCTCGGTGTACACACTACTATGGTAGCCTCAGGCCTTAGACTAGCTTATCCCATTACTCCCCCCCCCCTCCCCCGTCGCCAATCTATAGCTCCGGCATTGCTGGTTTAGTCTAGAGTTCTAACCTACATAGGAGAAATGGGTCATTCGCTTCCCATTTAAAATGTTCTGTCTGTCCTGATATTTTGGAAGCTCTACAATAGATTTTTCTGAGATTTTTTATTTTTATAGCCTACTTAAATAAATAAATAAATAAGGACTTTTTATTGTTTCTATTACTGAGCCAACCTTAAGAGGCTTTTACCCCCGGATTGACTCTTATAGGGAAATTCATAGGGTGGCTTCCACTGTCTTCGGTAATGCTGCAAGAATAGAAATTAACATGGCTGCTGCTTCCTACGGATTCCACTTCCCATGGTTCTACCAACCTTCGTTAGCCTAGTGAGCTATTCATCTTACTTTCTTCTGCAGCCCTAACTTATTAGTAGAAAATTTGGTAAAGTCCCAGGCCCAGCTCAAGTACGTATCCAGCAGTTCGGTTGGGGGGTGGGTAGGACAAAAAAAAACAAATTTCAAAATTCAAAATTTGTCAGGTTTCTGTCATTCAACTTTTCACATTTTATATTTTTTAAATAAATAAATAAATAAGGGCTTTTTATTGTTCCTATTACTAAGCCAACCTAACGGAGTTAGGGCTATAAAGCCATCTCTTACACTCAACGAGGATGACCCGGGACCGCCTGCTTTACATGCCCTCCGAAGCATGGCCAGAAAATGTAGCCAGTGTGGGACTCGAACCAACAACCTTTTGGGTGAAAGTCAGAGTCCGTACCACTACGCTACATGTCCCGATGTACGTACATATATTTTTAATGAATCTCTAGGTAGGTACGTTACAGTATGCACAATTTTTTCTCAGTTTCTCATCATAATTTGAACAGTGAATTTGACAATTTTGGTGGGGGGGAATGTCCCCCCTCTTGGATACGTGCTTGGCCATGGTGAGGACATAGAATTCGAACCAAGGGCGGATTTTGCCTCCAATTTAGGGGGGGGGGTCAACGGGCAGGTTTAGTTGATCGGACCCTCTGCCCCCCCTAAAATCCGCCCTTGATTCGAACCCGAGTCGGGGTGGTATGCTTTCCCATGCACCAAATTCTTCGCCTCTGCAGCCCTAAGTAGGCCATATTTGTTTAGCGTTCATTATAAAGTAGGTACTCGTCAAAGTCTAAGATAGTTGTTAAAAGGTTTACCGATGGATTGGATCTACCGTAAAAGGTTTGCTTTCTGGTGGTTATATTGAGTTTGTCTTCACTCTAATTGAAAAACAAACAGAGACTAGGTCTCCTATATCTCTATACCTCTCAGCAAAACAAATATGCACTTACATTCAATTTTAACATTCATTTTATTCTTTATTCCATTTTCTATCGACTTTTATGCTTTTTGCTTCTCATGCTTCATGGATACTTTAGGTATGTATGCATGAAGGTATACAAAGAGTGTGGCGTTTCCGTAGAAACGATCGGCAATACGCGATTTACCAAGAACCTACGATAATTGCCGAAATCAAAGGAGCCTGCATCAGGTACGGCTAGAGCATGTGAAACGAACACCAGATAATAGGTCTACAAGAGCAGCCTCACACAAGGTGCCACAAGGGAGAAGACGAGTGGAACGGACACGGATGTGATGGCTGGACGACGTCGAGGTGGATCTGGTGACCCTTGGCGTCGAAGACTGCCGAAGGAGAGCGCAGGACCGCGCAGACAGGCGGGATGTGGCAGACCAGGTCAAGGCCCATCACAGGCAGTAGCGCCAAAGAGTAAGTAAGTAAATATTAATACAATATAGTCTGAATGTCTTAACCCCAATATTTTACTGTATAATACAGTCTTATCATTTCGCAAATGTTGATAACATCTTCACCAAGGTAAAACGTTATAAGAGAAATTACAAGTCAAAACATTCGTGACACAATTATAATGAAACCCTACAATTCCTAGAAACAGCAACTTTCATGTAAAATAACCATTTTTACCCCCCCCCCTCTCACTCCCTTTTCGAGAAAGACCTACCGCAGTTCAACAAAATGGTATTTAACCGCAAGAAGTGTCGTGCAGGTAGACATTGTAGACACGCAAGCAAGCGTGTCACTAGCTTATTTACTCTGCTGCCACGATTTTCTTTGCCTCCAAAAGCAACGCTGATTCAATTACCTTTATGGGGATTTTTAGTTTTGGAGGGAAAACGGCTTTAATTTTTGCTGACAGCGGCCTTTCTTTCTCTCTCAGGTGCTTTACGAAAGTTTTGTAACATTATAGGACTTCCTGATGTATTTTAACGAAGAATGCGAAAACCCAGAGTAGACCGAATGCGTTTGTATATCTTCGGCATGCTGTCGTCTGATATTCTTACGACGTGTCCCAGCCATCTTTTTCGTCTTTTTCGTTGGTATTGCGTCTATTTCGGTAAACAAAAAATAACAAAAACTTAGAGTTTTAGAAAAACTTGTTATAACAACCCGAATTAGTAAAACCCAAATAATCGTTAAGAAATTAACTTTGTCTAAGAAACCCACTTGTGTTAGTATAAAACCCTGAGCGCTTTCGGCAAGAACTGCCATCTACAGAGGGAAACCCACTAGCACAGTTACACCTTATCTGCGATTTGAGACTTGCTCAACTCGAGGAGAAGATGCAAATGTGACTAGGGAGAGGAAACCTTGGTTTATATAGGACTAGGAGCGGGGGGAGGAGGGGGTGGGAGGGGGCGTGGCTGGTTACCTATTCCTAACCTACTAGCTAGATCTATTAGAGGGGATGATTGTGTGAATGTTATGTCGTTTGTTAATTTTTCCCTATTGTGTAAAGCTCTTTTGATTTCAACATTTTCAAAAAAATTTAAAGTGTAACTTTTCTTTATTTTGTGTAGGGCTGTCCAATTGTGAGGATCGAATGTGTGATTTTCCGAGTTAAGGTGTTTCGCGAATGTGCTGTTGGTGTTGGTGTCTCCTATACCTGTTATATGTTCTCTGACCCTAGTTTTAAAGCTTCTGCCTGTCTGGCCTATGTAAATTGCGTTACAATCGTTACAATTTAGACGATAAACTCCATTGCCTTTTTCTTTTTCTGGTTTGGTTTTGCAGTTCATGAGTTTATTGGCCAAATTGTTGCGATTGTGCGGGGCTGGTGTTTTGTCTGTTGTAGAAGAAATGAGGTTACTAATTTTTTCTGTGATTTTTTCTATGTATTGTATCCTGAAATATGATTTATTGGTTACCGGGTTTAAGCTCCCTGGGGGGTAAATTAGTTTGAGGTTGTGTTTGATTTTGTGATGTCGTAGGATTCTGTCTATTAGGTTGAGATTGAAATTGTTATTTTGGGCAATTTGTTTTATTGTATTTAATTCATTATTATAGTTGGTTTCATTCATAGGGATGTTAAGGAGTCGAAAAATCATACTATGGAATGCTGCGTGTTTGTGCTGGAATGGGTGAGAAGAATCAACAGGGATTATATTATCGCTATGGGTTTCTTTACGAAATATCTTGAAGTCTAGGGTACTATTATTTTTGGTGATGGTGAGGTCTAAGAAGTTCAGGGAGTTGTTTTCTTCTACTTCCATGGTAAATTGGATTTTTGGGTGAATTGTGTTGATAAAACTTAAGAAATTGTCTAGTTGTCTGTTACTTCCTGTCCAAATGCAGAAGATATCATCCACATACCTTGTCCAGAAAGATATACATTTAACTAGGGGATTTTTATTGTGTAGAAGTTTGTGTTCGAAGTTATCCATAAAAATTTCAGCAAGAAGGGGAGAAAGGGAAGAACCCATAGGTAGGCCTATTTTTTGTTGGTAGTAGTCGGATTCGAAACGGAAATAGTTTTGATGAGTGCATGTGTCTAACAGAAGGAGGGTCTCAGAAATAAGGCTGTTCGAGGTGTTATTGTGATAGAGTGACTGGGCAACTAATTTACGTACTTCGGGTACGGGAATATTATAGTAAACAGATTTTTGACATCGAAAGAGACGAGTTTGGCATTGCTGGATAAGGAAAGGTGCTTAAGGCGGGAAACCAACTCGAATGAGTTTTTGACGCTGTGGCGGGGTGTGAAGTTTGATAGCTCGCGAATGTGTTTGTTGAGAAAACTAGCTACTTTGCTGGCTGGGGCACTGTTACGATTATTTGGGTTTTACTAATTCGGGTTGTTATAACAAGTTTTTCTAAAACTCTAAGTTTTTGTTATTTTTTGTTTATTAAAATGAAATACCACGAAGTCACGAGTAATCTAATTATTTATGTCTATTTCGGTGTTGTTATTTATACGCCACTCTCCATCTTCACATAGGGGTCAATAGATCCTCCATGTTTTCTTTCTTTCCAATACTCGCAGTTTGTTAACGTCATTGACAGTAGGAAAAAAAAACTATGCCAAGTTCCTCACTACTTACTTACTTACTTAATTAGGCGCTATCATCAGCCCAGGGGGACTTTTCGCCGCTGTGACAATTTCCCTCCACCTTTGTCGATCCTCAGCAGCCGCTGTCCAATCTGCTGCCTCGACGCCAACTCGAAGGAGGTCCTCCTGGAACTGGCCCGCCCATCTTCGCCTAGGTCTTCCTCTTGGTATTGGGATTGCTTCCCACACGACTTTTGGGGGTCTGTAGGCCGGCATTCGGTGCACATGTCCTATCCATTGTAGCCTTTTTGCAAGTTCCTCACTCATAATTTAAATAATTCATGTATGAAAACATGATACAGGAAATAAAAATTTACAAAATTCTAGTACAAAAAAACAATCGGTATTTTCATTACTCTTTCCGATAAAGGAAAAATACACAAGTCTCCCTCTTCACCCCTACTTCTCAAGCTTGAGAAAAAATTTTGAGCAAACACTTTTGATAGGCAGAAAGTCTACTACACCCTAACTAAACATTTATTTATGATGCGTCTTTTTTTCTTTATTTATTTTGTTTTAAGGGTCTCAATCAATATAACTTGGTCTCGAGTTTTTTTCTCGATAATTTTATTAAAAGTCTTTGAGAACTATACTGTTTTATAGGGGAAAGACGGTGGTTTGTTGACTTGGGACTTTGGTGAAAACGTTTTTGCCTTTGCCAAAGTTTGGGAGTTTGCTCTTCAAAGAAGATGTTACCTTTACTAATTGTGATTGAAGTTGGGTCTATGCTGATTTTGAGTGTTTGCTATCGACAATGACTCCACAATTGAGGGCTTTCAAATTATAGGGGTACCTCTTGAGAGGTTTTTTGTACTAAGTAATATTTCTTATAATATATCGATCATAGAGCAACACTCATGGAGTAGAGTTGGGAATGAATTATGATTATATAAGTTTTATTTAATTTTTTTTACTAAGTGTCTTATGAATTTACTCATTTAGTGGGGGGGGGGGGTCATGACCCCCTTGACCCCCCCTCCCCCCGAGGATCCGCCATTGCCGGTACTTTTGGGAATACTGTTGGGAATGGGTTGGCTCAGTTTTTTGAAAGCGTGGGCCCAACCAGCAAACATTTATTCTATGGCCCTACCTAATTTTCGACTCATTTTCATGGGCATAGCCAGAGTGGTGCAGGTGGGGCGGGGGGGGGGGGGGGACAACCGTTGAAACCGTTAGTATTAAATAATTAAATATCGTAATTTTAGCACATCTTGAGAGATTTCTAGGAGTACCTCATTAAAATGAAAATAAATTGTGTCTATCTAAATAAAAGCTTCAAAATCAGCAGACAACTTGTATTACACTGATGAACATTTAGCGAGTACAAAACTTGACACAATTTTACCTCGAAGGAAAATCTTACCTCAACCACCCCCCCCCCCCCCCTTCCCTGCATTTCAGAATTTCAGACATTTTCCTTTTTAATTGGGATGTTGAGCCTGCTTTGTAATAGAGTTTAATCGGATGTAACCGGATTTCTTATTATCGGGCATTTTACCATATAGGTACCGTAAAACCGCCTGAATTGGGTCAATTTTCAATGAATTTTTCAACTCTTGAAATTGTTTAAGTGTAATATTTCACATTTATTGACGTTAATGCATAGCAGCACGCACACGAGATTTAGCAGGAGTCTAGTTTTTCGAATAGAATGGTCCCACTAAGAATAAAAAATTAAAAAGACTGACCCAATTTGGACTCTAAGGGTGGGTAATTTGGGTCACTGAAAGAACCCACTCTTAACTAGTGCCCTCCCTCTTGTACCACTGTTAAGCGCTACGCGCCTCATTTAGGTTACTCTTAAAACTATTCGAGAATGTCCAAATAACATTATTCAATAATATTAGCGGCAAAATGGATAGCTTTTCTCAGTAATTGCCTACAACTGAAGTTTTTTCAGGGTTTTTGGAATTCAAATATTTCAAATTTAACTAGGAATTAAAATAAACTAACTTAGCATTATAGGAGTGCCTCACTTTTGCCTAAATTATTTACTTTAGTTATTGTACTGTGTTTACAGACATCAACATAGCCATGATGATTGTCGGTGGTTCTAGAATACATTTTTTTAAACATTTTAGCGCGCTGACCCAAAATACACTCTCTGACCCAATATAGGTGGTTTGACGGTACTAATTGGTGCAGTAAATATTGCATGTTGTCGTGCAAGGGTTAGTTGTAAGAGTGGGCCGAAAGGCCCAAAGAATTTTGAAAATGAAGATAGGTTTCTTCCTTTCTTCTTTATTTGTATTGTTTGCTTTTGTAGGCCTACATCCGACATCTTGCATTACATTGAACACTTCTGTGAGTACATTTGGTGAGTACATAACTTGACACAATTTTGCCTTGGAGGAAAACCTTACCGTAACCCCCTTCTAATGCCCCATAGAACTGCCAAATAGTATATGATGCCTTTTTCGCGGTCAATCTGTTCTAACTGCTTTAAACAATTTATTAAAGGCAAACCGAGAAGTTTAAGACAAATCTATTGAAACAGCGTAAAAGAATACGATACTGAGTACTTTTTTGTTAAAAAAAGATGAAAATTTCTAGGCTGAAATGTGGGAGATAATAATATTAAAACTACCGGAAAAAACTGTGGAACGCTCTCCTGAAAAGTTAACATTTTGCAGTTAGAACAGTTTGTAAATCAAGGAGACACAGTTATGACATTGCCACATTGGGTAAGACAGAAACGTTGTAATTCGAAATAGGGAAGGCATTCCCAGATTTGTATGAAGATTATTACATAGAGTGCAATTAAAACAGACCGGCAACATAACAAAAAAAAATGAAATTATAAAACACAACAGGAAATGAAATGGCAGAGATACGCGGAAGCGATAGAGCAAGTAATTAAACAAGTTAATTAAAACAACTTTATTTAGATAGCGGAGGGTTACATGCGTTTTTTTACGGATGAGCTAATATAACTCGAAGCCTCAGTCAGGAAGTTAAGTAAATAAATACAAAGAATGATATAAAAAGTAAACACAAAGTTTTAAGTGTCTTTATAGACGACAATAATTTCAGGATCGGCCTCTCTGGGAATGCTGTTGTTGTTTCCAACGCCTGCTTTTAGCATTTCTGCATTAAGCTACCCTGTCAGCCTGGCGGGGGCAGTGAGTTAACTTGAGTTTGTTAACTAGAGGCACCCTCAGGGCAGACTCCTTCACCTCGGGGGAAAGGAGAGTTGACTGACAGGGTGGACCTCCTGATTATAGTGGATTCCGAAACCACTTGGGGAACATGGTAAAGTCACATGAATAAATCGGAGGTGACCAGGACTCGACACGCACGTAGCCTGACTGGTATAGTCTCAGCGCGTTATCATGTCCCACCATGTTCCCCTGCGAACGCTGTGCACACTACCAAGTTGGCCGCAGTTTGAAACATGTTCTGCTCTTATGGAGTCAACGTTGGCAAGTCTCTCTGAGAATGGATTTTTGGTATTTCGTACCTACATCGATCAGCTGTTAGGGAGATTCATTCAAGTTCCGTTTCTTAACCGTCAGCAACAACTTGGGCTCTGTATCCGTGTCCCTCAGGACCTCAGCATTAAGTACTCGATATCCTCAGGACATGTGCAGCATAATAACTGTACATAGCTTTGTAGGCATTGTAAGTTTTTTTTTTTAAGGACATTGTTATCAACTCAGGCCAACTTATAGTGGCCCATAGGTCCCTTGTTGAATGCCAACGATCCCATGGATTTCAGACATTGTTGCTTTCCAATTTATACGTAGTATAAGGAAAGCTTTGTGATGGTCGAAATTTTCGATTCCAAGATTTCAACGGATTTACACGTTTTCAGGTCCCAGGAACCCAAAAAAGTGGTTTTTACGAAATGTCTGTCTGTCTGTCTGTCTGTCTGTGCATCGATTTCCGGGCAAACTACTCGGTCGATTTTGATGAAATTCGGCGTGTAGGTATACAAAAATTATACCTCGAGACTGTTTTTTTTTATTTGGGGCTAACTCAATTTGGGGGCTTTCATTCTCAAAAAACTCCAAAAAAACGTCAAAAAAAATTATTTCTCAAAAACGGCTCCAACGATTTCTTTTAAATTCACATATGTTCTAGTCGTTCTTAATGTTGATAAAATGCAGGGGGTCGCTTACCCCTTGATAGTTTGCTTCTGGGGGTAAAAAAATAAAAATAACTTAATTTTAATGAAAAATGACTAAAAAATAATATTTCTGCGAAACTTTTCTATCGATGATTTCTACCTTCAAGCATGTTTTAGGTGTTAAGTTGAGTAACGAAACCGGACAGTTGGCTTTCCCAAAAACCTATTTGCTTTTGCGCAATTTTTTTTTTTTAAATTGATAGAAACTTCACGCTGAAATGCATTGCCTGCTCTGCCATTATTACTGTGTTGTAATGTGTTTTAAATATATTGAGGTTACCTCACCTCCAGTGACGTCAGGTGGACACCCCCCCCCCCCCCGAGATATCCGAAATTTAACCGTAGGAAAATTATTTACCATGAAATTATTCATTTTCTCTCCCTACTAATTGATAAATTGGAAAGGATGTTCGAGTAAACTCGGACCGGTTCTTTGTATTGTTTCCGTATGAATTTTTGGCCATTACTGGTACACGTTCTCGATGTCAACCTACAACGGCTCTTAAGCCAGAGGCGGTCTCAGACCTCATAAAAGGGGGAGGCACTTGTCAGTAGCGTTACGATAGGTAGGGGCCATTATAAAATGCCTAGAGGAGTGTATGGAAATGGAAAGCAAGGGCAAAACCACTATTATCTATACAGACTCGCAGGCAGCGATTAAGGCTGTGGAGGCTATAAAGATCACATCAAAAATGGTGTGGCACTGCATCAACCTCCTAATAAAGGTGTGTCGGTAAAACTCAGTCTCGCTGATTTGGGTCCCGGCTCACTCGAACTTTGATGGGAATGAAAGAGCCGACGAGCTGGCTCGAAAAGGTGCAGAAACGCCATTCATTGGTGCAGAACCTATGTATGGGATGGCTTATTGCCAGGCCCGTACTTCTGTACAAAAATGGGTGCAGAGAAAAACTGCAGAGGAATGGAAGAAAGTCCCGGAAAGCAGATTTGCTAAGAAGGTTATTCCGGGTCCTAGTAAAAAGCTCACCGATCAGCTTCTCTCTTTAAGTAGAGAGCAAGCTAGAAGGGTGGTTGGCACGCTTACGGGCCACGGCCACTTCAACAAACACATGCATAGGGTTGGCGTGAAAAACGACAGTAGATGCAGACTGTGTGAAGTTGAAGAAGAAACAGCTGAACACATTCTCTTTGAATGTGAAGCGCTGGGAAAAACTCGATACCAAACTCTTGGCCACCCTAGGTCTGAAGAGGAAACCATCCGATCTAATCCCATCACAAAAACACTAGAATTTATCAAAAAGACTGGTGTTATAAGATGGGCGTAGACGGCAAACGTGGAAGCAAGAGACCTTCTAGGTCGACGCTTATAGGAACTCAAACGAGTAGGCCCCACGAAGGTAAAAAAAAAAAAAAAAAAAAAAAAAAAAAACGATAGGTTTTTGAAGGGGGAGGTGTATAATTTGGCATCCCTCCACCCATTTTCATAAAAGTGCATAAAATGGGGAAAGCCGTTCTCATGGACGTAAGCAGCTTTTACACTAATGACTTTAGTGTCCTTTGCGCATGAGCCAGAGAGTTCGGAGGATATGAAGCTGGGCCCGGGGGTCTCCCCCGGGTAAATGTTTTTGGAAAACAGGTCTGAAATATTGGGGGGCCCGGGGGTCTGCCCCGGGTGAAATTAAAAAAAATAGGGCTGAAATAGTGGGGTTATACGCATTTTGAGTGCAGTTTACACATGGATTTTAGAGGCAAAGAATATAACTGCCTTCCAAAGAGGGGGGGGGGGGGAATTGCCCGCAGTGCTGGTCGCTGCGTCCGCCTCTGCTACAAGCGACAGTGGACAAGCTGAGACAAGCTTACCATTAACGCAATGAAACATGCGAAAGCATGCCTTAACCAAGTACAGATACGAGTCAACTTTTGTAGGCATTAATTTTTATATAATATATGTACTAATTCAAAATAATACAGAGATACACACCTGATATGCCCCTCCCTTCTTGGAGTCTCTACTAAAATAAACGTCATATTTGAGGAAAAAATAATGGAAGCGGATTTTATTTGCGTGGCATACACACAGACACATACACATATGCTCCAGTGTTTACTTAGGATTTCTCTGTTTATTTACTACGTAAATACCCCATATGCAGCGCGCGTGGTATACGCCTCAGTCAATCCCTATTCCAGAATATTCTTCCATGCAGACTATTATTTTCTGGAACGGTCACCGTTGCTTAAATAAAAGAAAAACAGCGCTATATGGCCTTTTCCTACTCCCTATTCCGTTCACACCACAGTTAAGCTCTCCTAAGGCGGGGTTTCCACCGACCTCTCATTGCAGAATGCAAAGACATTGACGTGGTAGCAGACATTCAAGACTTAGGCGGGTATTCCATCGACCTCTCATTGCAGATTGCAAATGACATTGACGGAAATGTTTGTTTTACTCTATGCCATGAAATGAAATGAAATGAAATGAAAAAACGACTTTATTGCGAACAAAAGGCGAACAATAAGACTATAAAGTCTTGTTTTCATGCTAACCTTAAAAACTAAAAAAAAAAACATTGTAGGTTATTATAGATTACCTAATTAAAATTAAATGGAGAAGAAAAGAGAGGAATAGTGAGAAAAAAAATAGAATAAAAGGTATACGGGGGGGGGGGGGTTAAAATTGATCAATGATCATAGAGTAAAATCACAAACAAACAAACTAAAATTAAAAAATGGCGTCATGGGATATGTTAAGTACAAACATTTTAATATATTTCTATAAAAAGAAAAATTCAAATTTCCATCAATGTCTTTGCATTTTGCAATGAGTGGTCGGTGGAAACCCCGTCTATTCAGACAAGGGTCTAATGCCTTCGGGCAGACTCTCTCTCCTTCCCTTCTGATTTTGACCAGAGAACTGCTAGAGGACCCGCTTTCTTGACCACTGCACTAGTTGGGAAGTTGAGATCAGCAACATGTCCCACAGTCGCACTATTCCCGTACTGAGTTGGGTGGACCCAGATCAGGCAGAAATGTTTTCCCTTTTACGTTGATGACCTAGCTGCTACACCTACAAAGGACTAAAAAAGACTGCACAAGACAGACAAGAGTGGAGAAGAAGCCTACAACATTCGCTCCAAACCAATCCATAGATTGCAAATTAAGAAGAAGACATTACTTTCGCGTTCATTAACCTTTATTACTGCCATCCGCGTACACTTCATGCCAATATGGATATTATATTTTTGATATATATAGACCTACTACAATCTGATGTTGACCTTGAAAAATATGAAAACCGATACGCCCTCCTAAAACTGACAATCCCATTTCTTAATGAGGACGGAGAAAATACGCGCCCCGCCTTGTTTCCGCTCCCACTGTGAACACAGCAAAGAAAGCAATCACATAAAAACTCTTTTAAAAAATTCAAACAACTTAAAATACTAATTTCCCCTTTTTACCCTTACTTAATTGCCGCAATCAACCCCTGCACCAATGTTACCCCACCGTACCCTAACCCCCCTCACCATCTTATGTACCCCAACTTATAAGGCGTTGCAGCAAAGATGAGCAACCCCCTCCTTTAGCCACCCCAAGTCCCTTGGGATCATCGTTTAAGCTAATCAGTAGATGAAAAATGAACAACCCGGGCTTTTCAGGGCCCCTCATTCTCGGGGCCCTTTATTTTAGATGGGCCCCAATCAATCCTTTTCGCTTCGATAATTTCGTTACACATCAATGAGATTCCCCCACATATATAGGGGGGACATCCCTAATTGAGTTTGTAAATACACATAACTAGTAGGTTTTACTACGTTAAGGGTTTGCTGAAAGGCTCATGTAAGGGGAGGCGAGGGGGAGGGGGTGTTTTTGTGGTGGTGATAAATGGTTGGGGTGCTTAAGGGTTAAGGATGGGCTAAGTGTGCGTTGTTTGCTGTTCGTATTTATTGTATATTTATGGATTTCAGAAAAGCCTTCGAGAGGGTTTGCCTTTTTGATCTGGTAATCAAGGGACGCTGGAAGGATGAGTTAGAAGCTGACCTCCGTGAGTTGGTAGTTAGTAGAAGGTGGAGCGTCGTACAAGCCGAGACGAGTGTTGTCGAAGAGTAGTAGCAGTAGAGCCAGAAAAGGATGATGAAGAAGAAGAGAAGATAGCATGAGGGATTCTTCAATGGCAATGAGATTAGATATTAGCAGTTGGCGGGTTTGGTGTCCGCAAAGGCGGAGATTCTTCTTTTATATCGTAACGTGGGTTCAAATCCCGTTCCCGTTGATATGTTCATAAATATCTTTAGTTAAATTTTTGCTTGCAATCTTTTCGGGGGTTGATGCTGACCACAAAATCCCAAATAGAGCAGTGATCAAGGAAGGGTTCCTCTAGGTGTAAAATTTCAAAAACTATCAGATTTGGATTTCCGTCAGATTTGACATAAGCTCAAATTAGCCCCTAGGAGGAAATCTGACGACTGTCCTTTTGGCAATAAAAATCCGTACGAAAATACGCTACTTGACATGTTGTAACACTAAAATGGACAATAAGCTACAAAAGGGCTAACAATAACAATACAATATGTTTTTTTCGATTAAAAATTGTAAATATCAGAAAGTAAATAAATAAATGTTGCTGTTTTTGCCAGTGAATTACAAAAGCTAAAATGCCGGCACACAGGGGTAACAAGAAAATGACGTCACATTCTGAATTGCCCTGAGGGACGTCCTACACTGGTGGCTACTCCTCAGTCATCTCAGATGACGTCGCATTTCAGTGTCATATGTGATTTGACCCCTTTTTAACCATTAAACTTAAGTCGATGGGGAAAAATAATATTTCCCCCTACTAAATAACGTTTTCTTATGAAATAATAATTTTAAGGGGCATAATATAAATCTACTAATGCATAAAATAGGTTTTCAAAAATTGTCAAGAAGCCTATTAGTTATATTTCATGCTTTGAGTAGGGCAAACCGCGGCAGTAGTAAGATTACCATAAAGTCAAAAAGTAGAATTCAAACAAGCTGTCAGCTATTTGCTACTGCAAAACAACCCTAACCATGAAAACCTTAAGGCGTCTGTCCAACTCCCCTACACACTAGGGTGTGTTTACTATCACCCTTACAGCCATAGGGCTTGATCAAATCAGCCCCTAACCTGCGAGACCATCTTAATCGAAAAACTTTCATTTTATATCCTTTCCCTGTAAAATACAGAGTGTATAGGATTTTTATCTTAAAAGGTTTCGTTATGGCTCTTTTTTGGAATCGTGATTTAAGGGTAGCACTAGGAAATAGTTCTGTACAGCAAGATCAAGGTTGATGTTTTTTTTATTACTTTTTTAGAATCTGCTTTACCGACTCTGAATGAGGCAGAATATACTGTATATAGTCGTTTATTGGTAGATTAAGAAAAGGTTTGCTTAAATCAGGTAGAAATTTATTTTAATTATTTTGGTTTGTTTTGCTTGTTTGTTTTGTTTGTTTGTATGTTTTGTTCGTATGTTTTGTTTAATGAGTTTTTCTCGAACTTCCAATTGCGCCACCCCTCCTTTACTATTGGGTCCCATTACCAATGGCGTACTTAGCATTAGCGATGATGTAGGTGGACACGATTTTGGGTCAGTTTAAAAAAAATCTCATTAGATGTTATTACCCACAAATACGTTTTAGTCCTAAAAGTTTCAATTTGACAATATAATAAATGGTTTTACCACTACAGAGGTTTTTTCTCACTTTCATGCCAGCAAACTGTCACAAAAAAGTTGACACCTGACTTTGAAGAAATCTGAGAGCCTTTTGGGCGAGGAAGTCCTTACAGGACTTCCTTCTTAAACTTAAAGGTTTTGGCTAGAAAAGGGTTGAAAACATAAAAGCCAGGAAGGTGGATTAAAAGATACAAACTTGTAATCAGGATAATTGGGACTTCACTCTGTGTTCAGAATCTCATAAAGTATCTAACAACCCCTGCGAGGACGAAAATCCAAAAAGGAATTTTGTGGCACATCTTGTCAACTTCATCAAGGTCTAATCTCGCTAAAACCCCCGCACAAAATTCCTCAACTTTATCAACTTTTCGGGTGGGAAAGAGTTTAAGGAATAGCATTCGGGGGGATACGACGTGAACGTTTCAGTTTTGGCTTCTAGTCATGGCCGTGCCCAGGTTTTGATTTCGGGGGGGGGGGGGGGGGGGGGGTACACAAATTTGTTAATGAAAGTCCATTCTATCCAGTGTTCAAACTCAAATAAAAATTCAATTTATTACAATTCCTCAAACAATACAGGTTTACATAAAAAAAAAATTATTTCGGACCCCTTTAAAAAAGTGTCTTTATTTCTGGTACGGGCGAAATTTGGACATTTCGGCTCACTCCTACAACTAACCCATAATAACCAATAGATATAATATATATATAGGCCTATATATTATATAATATTACAAATTTTACTGACAAAAATTATAAATATTAAAATATATCACCAATAGACCATTTACACACCCCATATACATACATTTATATACGTATTGCATCCACTAGATAAGCAACCAATACTAGGGCACATAATATTTGTCTTGGGGTTGGGCCTCTGAAGGGGAAGAAGAAGAAGAAGAAGAAAAGAAGAAGAAGAAGAACAACAACAACAACAACTACAACAACAACAACCATAACAACAGCAAGAACAAGAAAAACCTGCGATGGCGCAGTGGTATCTTGTTCGTACTTGTGCACTAATCTTAAAATCTAATAAATAGCTTTCGTCACTTTCTTTTATTAGCACTAACAACAAACTTTATAATCCAGGGATTACAATTTAATTATTTTCCATTTGCTCTAATGATATCTTGCACAACCACAGCTGTTCCCAGCCTGTTGGGAACCACTGCCACAAGTATATACAATATACGGCATGATATAAACTTCTCTCTACTATTTAAGGCACTTAGAAGAAATTGACGGATCTCTCCCAGTAAAGAATTCAAAATTTTAAGGGAAAGCAATTTTAAACGAAGCTGATTTGTTTTTCTTAATCTGTTTACGTCAGTCAGAAAGCTAGGCTTAGCCCTGAAAATTAAATAGCCTCGTTAATTTGAAAATTAGTTGCTCCAAGGATTTCGCGGGAAGAGGTTGACAGGAGCCCCACTGCGGAGATGGGAATGGCATCTTGACGTCGCATCTCCTTCCACGTCTCTTGTTAATGCCACGATTTTGGGTTAAATAGGCGCGAAATTATACAATATACCGTATAATAGTATATAGAATTGATATAGATTAATATAAATTGATAATCTTGTGTGTTAGTTCCTACTGTACACATAGGGATAATTGAGACATCACTGCTTTCAATCAGTCCCAGAGGCTCAAGGCTTCCCGTCCAAAAAGATATGAAATGCAGACATTTTTTTGCCAGAAAAACATGTGCCCGACCAGGGCTGGAAACCTGATTACCCAGGTGGTCGGCAATCATCATTTTATGGCTTAGCTATAAAAGGGCGTCGAGTGGCCACTACAAATTTTATTTAAAAATTATATATAATAATTTAAAAAAAATTAAAATTATAATAATAAAATAATACTCGTCATAATGATAAATTATAATAAATAAAATAAAATTATATATAATAATTAAAGTTCTAGTCCTAGATGCCATGTTTTTCTTCTGGCTCTACAGCCCTCAATCTGGATGGGCTTTGGTCTGTTCGGCAACACTCCTCAAGTCATTTCGGTTTTGTACAACGTTTTCGCCTCTGGGTCCATAAAGCATTAATCAGAAGCTACTTTGGGTCTCCCTGTTACGATGAATGAAGAAACAGTCGACTGAGAAAAGTTCTAGTGAAAAAATAACAACAGCAAAAAAATAGAATTATTATATGCTGTTGGCAGCCGAAAGCTGGTGAAAAATAACATCCTGTCATACGCTACAAGACGTAAATTACTGTGGTGATTAGTGGGATAATAAACATTTAATAGTTTTTATGAGGAATACTGTTGACACGTGTTTTTTTGATTAGTAGCCTGATACAAAATTTCTCCACCGTTTGAATTGACTTCAGGATAACTTTTTTTCGAATCAAACGTTTTCAAGCTAGACTCAGATAACAAGATTATTTGTTTTGTTTATGTTGTTTTCTTATGTATAGTATAGGGTAAATTAACCATTTATGGTAAAAGGGCATTGGGTGTTTCCCTGTCGGGTTGGATTATGGAAAAAAAATAGAATCTATAGTTGGCCAACCCCAAAATATGTTGGTGGTGGCCTAAATGAAATTTCCTATTTTTTATACGTTAGTTTAAAGAAAGCATTGTGTTGGTCGAAATTTTTGATTTCGAGGATTCAGTGGATTTAAACGTTTTTGAGGTCCCAATAACCCTCAAAAAGTGGTTCTATGATATGTCTGTCTGTCTGTCAGTCTGTTTGTTTGTTGATTTGCGGGCAAACTACTCAGTGAATTTAAATATATAAATAAATTTATATTCACAAAAATCATATCTTGAGGTCTGTTGTTTTACTTTGGGCTAACTCCGTTTTGGGTGGTTTATCTACCCTAAAAACCAAAAAAAAAATTTAAAAAACGGCTACAACGATATTGTTCAATTCACATACTATTGTATATATTGTAGTCGTCGAGATATACATATACATATATTGTAATATTATTATTTTTTTATTACTATTTTTTGTTGCTTATTGCAATTTTTTATTTCTATCCACAGTTAGCACACCATACAATTTCTCCTACGAACTTCGAACGCACTTTTTGTCAAAAGCTGCTTAAGCGTAGTCTGTATCAAACATACGAATGAATATAAAACAAACAAAAAAGACCAGACGCACTTATATAAAGAAATGGGCAGATCCCCTGCACCATATGGCCTACACTGGGGATAGAGCAATAGCTAGGAACGATCCAGCCATTGCCGGGGCACTAAAGGAAGCTATGAGCACTTAAAATGTCGCTTAACGAGCAAGATTAGTGCTAGGAATTTAAAGAGTTAATAGCTAAATTCGCAGCCCATAATAATTTCAATGTTTAAATGGGTTACAAAAATTAGAGATTTATATCAACTAGCGTTTTTAATGTTTTCTGGCGAAGTAACCAGCAATAGACTACCGGGTTTTAAATATATGAGATAGGCTATTTTGAAAGCTTGTAGTAATATTTCTTCATTTTATTTCCACGTTAGGGGCGACCGGAGATGTACGAAATCGAATTCTATAGGAAATATCAGTCACAGAGCCTTCAGCTACCTTATCTTATATTATTAGCTGCATCCCTTAGAACAGTGGCCCCCAACCTTTTCGCATCGCTGAGCGAGAAACTTGGAGTAAATTCTTTGAGAAGCCATTGATGTTTATAGCAGTAACTCTGTATCTACCTGTGTTATACGATACTTCCTCCTGCTGTGTATACTTCTGGGTATTCCTCTCGAAATGGTGTATTTTGTTGTTAGCTTCCACTTAATCACTATAGTGTTAAATTGTTAATAATGGTATATTCAATGACTGACGTTAAATCGATCAATTTTGGCAAAATATAAGATTGTTTTATTGATATTACATATACATACATTACATATATATTTATTCTATGGAAGACAACATTTCTTATGAATTACTTCATTTATTGATGAAGCATTAGTTTACGCCCATGGCTACGATTGGGCGTGCTTCTTTCTAACGATGTTCAAAACATTTGGTGCAATTGCAGACACCTAAACTCGTAAATCTCCCTCGGCGTCATGGCGATTTCTGTATTTACTTCTTTCGTATGCATACTTTGAAAATTCACACTCGTAAAAGTAAGTGATAATGTACCAACTAGCCTTATCGCTATCAGCCACTTACCGGCAACTTCCAGCGTAGCATTACGGCTCCTCGCGACTCCACCCCTATTCCTGGCGACACACCAATACACACCACCATCCGACTCTTTCCGGCTGTGAACGACCCGTAAGAAGAACAAGGAGCCGTCCGGCAGGAGAACACGGTGCGATCGGGGATCAACCCGCGACGTTCGGACCGGCTCGCCGTCTTTGTACCACTCAATGTCCGGGTCCGGCGAACCGTCCGCGCGGCAATTAAGCGTCACTGGGTCGTGCCGAGGGACTACTGCGTCGTTTGGGTGTTCTGTGATGCGAGACGGTCGGGAAGGTTGACCTGCAAACAAAGAAAGTTAACTATTAGGTGTCGGTAACAATAAGGTGAACACAGGATGAACTTTTGAAAAACAACGCGTGACTTCCGGAGTTGTACGAAATGTTCAGTTTGTACAGTGAGCTGTTTGCATGGCGTTTGAGCGTCAGTGGATCGTACCAGAGGATGTTCTATGATACGATGATGTTCTATGATACGAGACGGTCGGGAAGGTTGACCTGAAAGCGAAGGATGTAAACTTTTATGAGTTTTATATGCCTTTGAGGAGCAACGCGTGCTTGCCGGAGTAATACGCAATTTTCGGTTTCGGTGAGCCGTTTGAGCGTCACTGGGTCGTGCCGGAAGAAGTACCAAGTCGTTAAGGTGTTCTTTGGTACAAGGCAGCGGAGGTTGACCGGAGGAGGAAGTTCACCCGGATTGATGGCAATCGACCACCACTGAAAGATGATGAAACAATCGGCTGCGGTGGCAAGGTAGTAGCGTGCTCGTACTTGTCCGAGTATCTACGCGCCATGCGATCAGATCGTATCGTAACTCAGCACAAATATACATTTATTCATTGAGGCGACTGATGAGGTCAATCGGACACATTCATTTTATTGTTTGAAAGCGAGTAACCCTTTAAAAAACATAGATAAATAAATAATATCTTTTATTTGGAGCTTAAGTGCTTCTGGGAAGTCGGACAGACGGACGGACTGATTTAACGAATTACTTCAGCAATTATTCATACTAAATCAAATGCAGGTCATTTAGAAACCTTTGTAGATGCAGTGCAGTACAACGAGTAAACTCCAATTAGTAAATTAATTGGAATGCACAGACAGAACAAACAATAATTGATTTCATGTTGGCAACACTGAGCTGTCATTTCAAACGTAAAGTTTTAATTGACATTCCCAATCACGGTTGCTGACTAAAATGTTAGGCGGGTCAGCGATCAAATGCAATTCAATGCGCATTATTATTATTTTATATAATATAGGCCGGGAACGTTTTAGCGAGACTGTGGCCAATTGATGTCGGTTAAGGCATATTATGTCATGTACCGAAATGAAGAGAAGCATTTCTGTCTGTTTAACTGATACGGTATTTCTGTCGATAAATAATTTCTGTGAAAATCGACTTTGTCCAAAAAACGGGTAGTGGGGGTACTCCGATTTGGTCTTGAATTTACAATGGCGTCACAGATTTTTTTGCCACCGGGTGACCTCACCACATTCTTCCCATGAGGGTGGAGGACAACACCTGCATCTAAATGATGACACATGTGGTGTCATTGACGCCATAAATAAATTATTGTGACAGGCCAAGAATCGTGACATCATTGGGTTTTGTTATTTTAGTAGTAGGAGAAATGTGAGGCTTCCGGAACAGACCCGAAACAGCCTCAGGCGAAATTGTGGATCCTCCATGGATACTTTGGAGAGAGTTGTGAGTTGTAGCCATTTTCGCTGAATATTCTCATTCTAATTACTTATATACTTTAGTAGTAGTAGTATTAGGTGAAATATGAGGCTGTACTGAATCAAAACTTCAGACTGTGTCGCTGGCTTGAGGATCATCAACGGATATTTTGGAGATTTTCGTTAATGAGTTAAACTGTTGACGCCATCGCTGGTCAAATATTTTCCTCTTTTTCATATTTTCTTCTTCTTCTTCTTCTTCTTCTTCTATTCAATTCTTCTTCTTAAATCGCTTTTCACAAATCCTCCGACTAACTAGTTGACAACGTTCTGACGAGTAGACTTGCCAGACTCTCCCACCCTCCATGTAGGAAATATTTTGAAAGTTACAGACAAATTGCAAATAAGCTCATTAAAAGTCATGTCACAACTTTTAAATCCCAGAGTTGAAAGTAAAAAGCTCTCTAACGAAAAGACAGGTGTAGTTACTATAAAGAAAAACACTTCCATCCACGCCAACGCAAAAAAAGTCGTTAAAGAAAAGCAGTCAGGTCCGAGGTCAAAAAGATTAAGAAAAAGTTGAGCCATCAACCCACAAAAAGGAGGAAAAAAGCAGACAAAAGACGGAAAAGAGTAAAAAGCCATCCCCATCAGCGAATTGGTCCTTCGAGCCGGAAAAATGCTTCTTAAGGGGCGAGCTTTCCCCATAATTCGGAAAGACATCCGCAAACTTATGTCTCTTCTCTTTGATTAGTTTTCCCACGGGGAAATGTACATAGAAGTTTCCAGACGGATACATAAGGGTTTTTTGGAGAGGGGAGAAAGGGGTGAATTCATAAGAAGACAATATTCAAAATCTTTGCAGAGGAAGAAGATGTTTTACATACAAATTTCGAAACTACACGTGCAGCGTTTTCCAACCCCCCTTTTTGTGAGAAGGGGGAAAGACAAACTTTTGTTATTTTTGTGGGAGAATAACGGAATTGCTAAAATGATACTAAGGAAGGGTTTGAGATTTGCTAAATTAAGGAAAGAGTAGGGAGTCTTAATGGGGAACTTTCTCGAGTTTCAATCGGGAATGGAGGGAATAAGGCGAATTTCTTTCATTTTTAGACTTCTTTTGATTAAATAATGAGTTAGGGTTGCTCAATGTTGCTGGGTTTTTGATTTGGTATTGCTTACATAGCGGTTGATAAAATTTCCGCGGTACGATATCATTAACTTTTTTTTAAAGGTTACAAATCGCTTTTTGTTAACCAAGAGTACTGTGGTCTGTGGTGTCTTTGGCGGAATTAATTAATTTCTCGATCCACATCTACAAACATCTATGGATAGTCTTTCAAAGACTTCGTGAAAAAAAACAGACTACTAACACCACGGACTCACAGCTATTCTATAAAATCTGGATAATGCACTTTGTGGTGTTTTTTTTATAATATAATATATTTATCCCGTTTCTTACAGTTTTACAAGATGTCCATTTTTTTAGCCACAGGCAGTGCCGTGTGTGGCTTAATTACAGGGAATCGTTAAGGAACTTATAGTAGGTTAGTCAGTAGGTGATAAGTTAATGTTAGTTGGGTTAGGTAACAGTATAGGTCAGTGATGATGTGATGGTGTGTTTCGGGGTTCGCGTTTTTATTTAAAGTTTTTATATTCTTAAATTATATCTTATTTCTATCTAATTTTCTATCTTATTTATCTTATTTTTGTCTAATTATATGTATCTATATAATATAGGTATATTCTTTTTAGACAACTAGTAAAAATATTTCAGGAAATGAGCAATAGAAACCTACACCTTCAAAATTGAATCTGTTCTACCCGTAATATAAAGTCCGGTAAATCTACTAACGGACAATTTGGTAAAGACTTGGTTCACCATGTTCATAATTACGTCTTGAAAATAAGAAATTGGTAATTATTCTACTTAAAATTTAATTAAAAAGAACCCTAAATCATATAAATTATCAATTACCTTACAATAGGCAACCATACACCGAAAACAGCGTATAATTTTATCATTAATTATTTTCCAAAGGCCCAGCCAACAGTCCCCCTATAGCCCTACCACTATATATCACCACAGCACCATCAACAACAACAACATTCTTTGATCGAAAACAAAAGATACCGTTATAATGCCTCATTCTTTATGGACTCGTGAAAGTCGGAGGGGTATAAAGTGTTCCACGAAAATCTTAAAGCTTGAAATATTACCCTTGAAAACGCACACGTATATCCCCCCGGAAACTTGAGTTTAAACTTCAATACTGACTTTCTCCCTCATCTTCTCCACAGTGCACTCCCCTACCCCCCACAATGTCGCTTCCACTTTTCCGTGAAAGTAAGGCTTGAGTGTTCCGAGATAATACCATTGTTTTCCCATGCTACTCGAGATGGGGCACCAAGGGAGCAGTCACATATCCGCGGTAACTTTCTCACGTGCGAGTCTATCTCGCTCTTTCTCTCTATATGAAGCTGTTAAGCTCTTTTTGACGTTTCTCTCTCAGCCTCGGCTTCCCCTACGTAGTACTTGCTTTTAATCGTGATTTCTACTCTCCCCCCGATATCCACTATCTCGTAAATGACAGCTTTATTGACACTCTGAGTGTGCTTTTCAAAAGATTTTTTTTGGAAAGTGGTGTAGTTATCGTTGCCGTTTTTTATTTATTTAAATGTTCTTGTTATGAGATTCGGAGTACAGTGATCTCTCGATATTCCGACAGATATCGTACCAGACCAGATTAGCGAAAACACCGGATTACTGGAAAATCGTGAAAAAAACACAGTACAGTGCGTACAGTATAAGATTAGTAATAACATACAGTACTGTATAGCACTAACAATAACTAAATAGAAGTCATATTTTAGAGGAATACATTACAGTAACAAACTCACGTCATTCCATTGAATTTGAAATCCCAAAATAGTTCACAATAGTCGTCTGCTTTTTTACTGAGAAAGACGACTTTAACACTTTGTGTTGCAGTCTTTTAAGAATCAAGTTAATGCCGGATTGCTGGCATGGCCGCATTAGCGAAGAGCCGGATTATCGATTATCATGGCAATTTAAATCGTGGTGACTGCTGCTTGGGAAAGTGAATTCGTGCTGCTATTGCCATACCACTGCCTCAGGTTTTTCAACTTAGAACTTCTTCTTCTGCCAGGAGCCTCTGTCCATCTTCCCTAACTACTTCTTTACTACATGCAGAACGCGATTCTTTTCGTTCTTCATCACAAGACTGAAGTATATAAATTTCCGCTTCTTCACCGTCAGCAGCGACTCGGCTTCTCTATCCATTCGCCTCGAGATCTCAGCATTAGAGACACGATCTCTCCAGGATAAACATCTCGTCTAGTTAATCTAGAAGCACTTTTGGTATGATATTCTGTTTGTCAACCAGAATGCAAAATTTGTTCCATCATAACAATGATGTTACTATCTCGGTGGAATTGAATTTATTTAATCAGAAAATTGGGTGATGGGGAATTAGCCTTCAGTAGCGAACTAGCTACCTCTGGTGTATGGAATACAAATGATGCAACTAGTTGGGTATTTCGAACCAAATAGGGAAGAACTAACAAAGATTTTAAACGATTAGTAAATAACTAGAAAACAATAGAAGATGGTGGTTATTATGCAAAAGTTTATCTCGAAGGCTCCAAGAAATGTTTTCAAAAGGGGGAGTTTTCCAAAAATTTCCCGCCTATTGTTTGGTTATTTGGAATCTGTCAAACACCCCTCCCCCCACCCCCCCCCCCTTCACTGTACTCTAGGTGTTACTTACTGCAAGGGTGGAACCTCTCAGATTTACCCTCCTATAATCCCTTTAAGACTTCTCGCCACTTTTGACGTCTCTGCTTATAATACGACTTTTGTTTTTGTTCTATTGTTCTAACATCTTGAAAGTAAAACAACTTAGTTAGGGGCTGGAAATGTATTTAGTTTGAGGAAAGCTATAATATATGGACTATCGAATAATGGGAGAGTTTTGTTCAAGTTGCTTGAATAATGAAAGCCCTTCTGTTGTAGCCACCGTTTATATACATTCAATAAAGAAGTGGCCGTAATACAGTTCCTTGTGGAACTTGTCTTTTTAGGTATGGGTTTCTATATCTTATTGTGTTGCTCTTTTTCGTTTCAGGCACATTCCAACCTTAAAAACCTTCAATGTATCGCAGGCGCGGATCTACGGGGGGGGGGGGGCTACGGGGGCCATAGCCTCCCCCGCATCAGGTTCCTCAAAATGCGTAAAACCCCACTATTTCAGTCCTATTTTTCACAAATTTTCTTGTCCCCCTTGTCCTAGATTGTATTAGTTACCAATAATATGGATCCATAATTGCTCTGAAAATGCGTAACACCCCAATATTTCAGCCCTATTTTTCAAATTATTTTTCGTATTTCATCTTAGCCCCCTCCTTGGTCTCATTCTAGATCCGCGCCTGATCGTCGCCGCACATGTGTGTGAAATGCTTCTGTTAGCAAATCAGTTGACACAACACATTCAACCGTAGATAGTCCGCTGCTAAATCGTTCTGCTTTCTATCTTTTAACTTTATAATCTTGTTTTAAAATGTTGCATCGGTAATCATTCGAGAATTTGTCTCAAATATGGAAAAAATGTTCTGACTTTCAAACCTAACATCTTTGAAGAAATACAACGTGCTCAGTAGTATTACTATTTAGTATATTGCTAAAAAATGGCTGGAAACTAAGTAAATGAGTGAGTGTTTTAATTTTTATTAAAAAGCCATCCGCAGCAAAACTCCCAATTTTTTCAGTCGTTTATCTACATTCAATAAGGAAGGGAACGTCACATAGATCCGTGGGAGATCCCCATTGATGGTTTTCTATCAAATTGGGCGTGTTTCTCGCTTCAGCCTCCTCACGATATTCAAGTTTTTCGATTAATTGTCACAAATATGGGTAAAGCATATACTGTATCTCAGACTAAACATCTTTTCAGAAATATAACGCACTCAAAACTATATAGGCTGTTATTAAAAGAAGACGAGAGGAAACTGAGTAAATGAGTCCGTGAGTGTAAAAGTCATCAGCAGCAAGACTTCCAATTTTTTCAGTCGCTTACGTATATTCAGTATAGAAAAAAACATCTCACATATTCTTGCGGGATCCCCGTTAATGGTTTTCTATCATATTGCGCGTGTTTTTTGCTTCAGGCTCCTTAAGATCTTAAATATTTCGCAAAACAGTCGCAATCATGCCTAGAATGTTCCATCATTCAAACCAAACATCATTGCAGAAATACAATGTGCCCAAAAGTATTGCATTATTAAAAAATGACTGGAGGAAACAGAGTAAATTAGTCCGTGTTTCAATTTTGAGTTGAAAAAGCCATCCGCAGCAAAACTCCCAATTTTTTCAGTAGTTTATGTCCATTCAATAAAGAAAAGAACGTCACACAGATCCTTGAGGGATGCCCGCTGATGGTTTCCATGAGATCACGCGTGTTTCTCGCTTCAGTCTCCTTACGATTTTAAAATCTCGCGATAATAGTCGCAATTATGGCAAAAATATTCTACCTTTTAAGCCAAACATCTTTGCTGAAATACAACGTGCTCAAAAGTATTATATTATTAAAAGATGACTGGAGGAAACAGAGTAAATGAGTCCGTGTTTCAATTTTGAGTTGAAAAAGCCATCCGCAGCAAAACTCCCAATTTTTTCAGTAGTTTATGTCCATTCAATAAAGAAAAGAACGTCACACAGATCCTTGAGGGATGCCCGCTGATGGTTTTCCATGAGATCACGCGTGTTTCTCGCTTCAGCCCCCTTACGATTTTAAAATCTCGCGATAATAGTCGCAATTATGGCAAAAATATTCTACCTTTTAAGCCAAACATCTTTGCTGAAATACAACGTGCTCAAAAGTATTATATTATTAAAAGATGACTGGAGGAAACAGAGTAAATGAGTCCGTGTTTTAATTTTGAGTTGAAAAGTCATCAGCAGCGAGGCCCTCCAGTCTTTTCCCCTCACTTCAGTAGACTCATTAGCATTTTAGCACGATTTCTCAACAGACACGCTTAATATTGTCGTTTTGGGACTTTTTGAGTTGTTTAATTTCTTGACAATTTATACATTTTTTAAGTAAAATACGATGTAATTGATATTACAAGCTGATGCAAATTCTTTTAATACGAAAAATACATCTGTGCCAAGCTAGGCAGTGGACTCACTTCCACAGCCAGACTGACAGTCTTGTTCAAAAGCAGAAATGCTGAATAGCAGGCATAGGAAAACAATCAAACTACAAATTTTAAATCAATAATTTGTGTCCAAAAAACGTAATTTCGATCCACCCCTCCCGCTCCAAGTCCTATATAAGCCAAGGAAGGTTCCTCCTCCCTAGTCACATTTCATCACATTTCATTACAATTTTTGAGCAAGTCTCAAATCGCTGATTAGGTGTAACTGTGCTAGCGGGTTTCCCTCTGCAAATGGCAGTTCTTACCGAAACGTTTTATACTAACACCAGTGTATTATATAAGAGCCATAAAAAGTTTTGTTAAAACACTGAGTTTTTATTTTTGTTTGTTTTTTGTAATTTCGATCATTTATGAAACTCATCAGCCCAATAATTTAACAGAAAACGAAAGGAAAAAACCAATAACAGACCCCCCCCCCTAATTTAGCCAACCCCACATTACCAACCTAATAGAAAAACTTTTCAAATTTTACTTTCCTCGCAGTAAAACTAACGCCTAACCCCATAATGACGTAAATGTCGCAAAATTTCTAACCAAATTTGCAAAACAAAATCAAACATAGACCTAAAACTTAACGAGGTTTTCCCTTGGATGTGCAAATATAACTAGAAAATTTTCCGACTAAGTTTTCTGAAAGTTTAACTTGTTTTTCCAATAGCTTTTCCACCCGTCTCTATGTATATATCTAAAATGAAAAGCAGTTTAGAAGTTGTTTTTATTTCATTATAAGAACGGGTTGCCGGGAAAGCGCTGGGAAAAGAGTGGGGTGTGAGAGAGTGGAACGTCTTTAATGTTATATTTATAGTGTTTTCTTTAAAACACTATGTTTATTCTATGAGAAGCTCTATATTTTCTTCATACTCAAGTTTGCAAAATGCATGGATAAACTGGAGTCTTTGATCTTCATTTATTTTTCTTATGATCTGCATTTTCTGTACTATCATGTTGGTAAATCGTTTCCCATTTGTATAAAATATGGCTCTTGTCGCATGTAATGTTACTGTACATATGTCGCGGCCATATCGTAGATTTGCTCACTTCATGAAATACTCGCGGAATTTCATGAAACATTTCTTGATGTAGGCTACTTAGATCATTAAATAATTAAATAAATAAGGCACAGATCTCAAATCCCAAAACGTTTCAGTCTCCCCAAAAATCAATTAATCAAATCTTAGTGTGTGTTTGTAAATGTGGAGGGGGGGGGGGGGCAGGCCCGTGGCCAGCGTAGGGTGAACTTCTTTTTGATTCTACACTTTTACCCTAGATAGAATTGAACTTCCCCGAATTGCGACATTTTCATACTATTTGGCACCAACTCAAGAGGTCGACAGAGGAAGGAGTACCTAGAGGATATCATGAATGACCTAGGTTGCGACACGTATAAAGGACTGAAAAGGACCCCACAAAACAGACAAGAGTGGAGGAGAAGAATACAACATTCGCTGCAAATCAATCCCTAGATTGTGACCCGAGAAGAAGTCTATAAGATCGCAGGCCTCCCCGAAATAATAAAGTCTTGCTTACGGGCCTGAGTGGGGGCGCAAATTTTACCCTGCCCGAAGCCCACTGATATTCTATCTATTGGCCTGCTTGCAGCCGAGTTTCATTCAGCAAATTAACAATACATGTAGAACTTCAACTTCGATGGCTAAGTGGTAGCGAGTTTGTGCGAGTCTCTGCAAGCCATGTAATCGGAGACGTGTCGTAACTCAACACGGGTACTAACCTACAGAGGCGACTGAATAGATCAATCGGATACATTCATTTAATTGTTTATATGCGATTAACCTTTAGAAAGAAAATAAAAACAACATCCAATTCAAAAATTCAAAATCGCCGCTTGTGAGCAATACATCAAATAAGTCTTACAAAATAAATGTCCCAACATTAGTCTTACTAAACAGCTGACTGGTTACAATTTTTCATATTCTGTTTGAAAAACATGGATCAGAAAGGGGGATTGGGTAGGGGGTCGGGGCGGGCTTTGTGAACTGTATATATATTAGAGAGAACTCTATAAATCAGGGTGGTATGACACGTGTATGCATATGTGTCGCATACTGCTGATACCATCTGTGATCTGTCCAATGTCAAACAGCGGATCCCCAGGATTGCTATTATTTTTCAACGCTTTTCCGATCATGGGATATTGCTGTGTCATTTAGGGGTAAATTTATTTACCTTGTACGATAGTAATTTTTTGGTTTTCTATTTATATATGTAGTACAATATATAGTGGCTATTCCACTTGTCAATATTCCGTCAATAGTGCTTCAATAATTGATGAGATTTTTGTTTTAAGGAGACCATTATGTTGATACTTAACTTATCTATTATAAATTAAGTTATAATATGGTAGAGACTTATTATTGATGCATAAATGATGGAATATTGACAAGTGGAATAGCCACCTGAGGAAAGGTTTGTGATGGTCGAAATTGTCGATTTCGGGATTTCAGTGGGTTCACACGTTTTGGGGACTCAGAAACTCAAAAGAGTTATTTCTCAAAAACGGCTCAAACGATTTTTACAAATGTATATCGTAATCGTTATTAATGTTATTGTAGTGCTAACATAACGCAATGAGTCACTTGCCCCTTGATAATTTGCTCCTGGGGGTTAAAAATAAAAATGACTGAATTTTCATGAAAAATTACTAAATAATGTAAAAAGTAAAGTATTCTCCCAAAGACTAAAAATTAATTTTTCTGTGGAACCTTTCCATCGATGATTTCTACCTTCAGGTATGTTTTAGGTCTTAAATAGACACTGCGTTGTATCGTTTTATATTGGTCTGACCATTCTTGACTATGCAATCGTCGATCAATTCAGTGCTTTGGGATAGGGAAACTCGACATTGAAACCTAAACCGAAATTTAACCCTGGGACAATTATTTACGAAGGAACTATTACAGTACTTACTGTACTTAGTTTAACCGCGCCTTATCCCTCGCACGGGGTCGACGGCACGGATCTTTACCTTTCAGATGTTTCGGTCTTGGGTATCATCCGGTGAGCGACCGAGGGTCCTGAGGTCCTCCCTCACTTCTGTTTCAAGTGACATCCTCGGTCGTCTTATAGGTCTTGCGCCCTCCACCGCATAGTCCCTCACACGTTCTAGCAGGTGTCCATCTTCTCTTCTTTTCGTATGGCCCCACCACGCCCGTCTTCGTTCCCTGACTTTATCGGTGATAGGTGCTACTTGTATCTCCACCCGGATGTCCTCGTTTTTCCTTCTGTCAGTCAATTTGTACCCGGACAGTAAAGCAGCATTCGCATCTCAGCCACATGCAGCACTTGCTCTTCTTCTTTCCGCAATGGCCAGCCCTCCTCTCCGTAGATCATACGGTATATACAGTACCTATCCTAATTGATGAATAGGAAAGCATGTACGGGTTTGCTCGTACCGGCTCCATAAAATTTAAAAAGTGTCGGAATGTAGGTTGCAACAAGTAAAGTACCGATAAGAAGAACTGAAGCTGTAGAAAAAGGCACCACAATAACATGGCAAAGAGGCAGAAAGCTAGTTAGCTGAAGTCAGCGATCCATGGGAACGGGAGTCTCATTCACTATAACGTGTGATTGACAGATTGACTGCAAGACGGGGGAGGGGGGTGGGGGTGGCAGGGGGCAACATTCAATTAGGATGGGTGGTGAAAGAAAGGCTCACCATATTTTAAAATATTCAACGGGGAATCCCCTAGGCAGGGATCATCGTAGCTGTCAAAAGCAATCAGTAGATGTGAAACTGACTTTTAGGGGCGGGAAGAGGGGGGAATGGGGGGGGGGGCGATGTTGCGAGCGGCTGTTATCATATCAACCAGCCGGGGGGGGGGGCTTATTATAGCTGAATTTCTTAACAAATAATTTGCTAATTTTGATAGCCTAATAGTGAGTCAGCACTGAAGTTCCTTTCACAACCATAATGGCCTTCAAGAAAAGTTTCTAATTATTAATTATTTATTGCTTTCCTATTGATACGTAGTATAAGGAAAGCTTTGATTTCGAGATTTCAGTGGATTTATACGCTTTGAAGTCTCAAGAACCCCCAAAAAGTGTTTTTTACGAGATGTCGTCTCTCAGTTTGTTCGTCGAGTTGTGGGTAACTACTCAGTGCATTGTGGTAAAGTTTGGCATGCAGCTTTACAAAAATCATATCTCGGAACTGTTTTTTAAATTTTACTTTTGGTCTAACTCAATTTGGGAGGATCTTACCCCTCTTACCCTCAAAAAACTTCATAAAAACGACTAAAACTACTTTTTCTCCAATGGCTCCAACGATTTTCTTTAAATTCACATTTATTGTAGTTGTTATTATTGTATACAAAAACCAATAGGTCATTTGCCCTTTGTCGTCTGGTTCTAGGGAAAAAAATCATTTTTCATTAAAAATGTATGAATATATGTGGACAATCTGTGAACTTGTACAACTGGGCCCAAATTTGTGGCCTCGGTCCCGACTCCAAGATTATACAGGTGCCTGTACTACTAACTCCTCAAGTAAAAGGATCGGAAAGTTTTCAATACGCTACAAACCACCCATTTATGATCACAACTGTTAAAACTTCTCTGCATGACATAATACGGATATGGTCACTTTACGCCAAAACACCTTATTCTATACCCTCAGGGGCCCTAACATCTGAATGAGATACACAGCGATCCCATGTCCCGGAGAATTGGTGGAGCTTTCTGAAAACATGGGAAGGTGTCACCAGGGGCTGAGCCTAGTGTCTGGGGGGTGGCGGCTGAACCGTGGAATGATACATGGCTCAGGGGCCAAAGGGGTGTGAAAGGGGGGAGGGGGAGTGAATTACGTCCTTGTCCATAGGCCCTGTGGGAGGTGACAGTGCCGGATTAAGACTTTGCAGAGAGTTTTCCTGATTAAGAGAAAATCTGATATCCTCTCTACGCGTTTTTGTACAAAGTTGATGTTTTCAGGAAATTGTAGAGCAGTCAGCAATGTCATATCTTTTAGAAAAAATGCTCTTATACATTTAAATATATATTTTATTTTTAATATACAGTAATTTAAATCGCATTCAAACAAATGAATCCGATTAACCTCTTCAATTGTCTCACAAAGTCACCTAATAGGTACTTGTGTCGAGATACGACACGTCTCCGATCGCAAAGTGTGCAGATACTCGAACAAGTACAAGCACGCTAGCACTTTGCCACTGAAGTCGCTAATGTGGCCGTCGCCTATGGCCAATGTTGTTGACTCGCATCTGTACTTGTCATGCTTTCAACCCTTTCATTGCGTGAATGGTAAGCTTGTCTTAGCTCGTCCATTGTCGCTTGTAGCCGGTGTAGGTTGACATTGAGGACGTATACCAGTTTGCCAATGGCCAAAAATTCATACGGAAACAAAATAAATAATGTCCGAAATCCATGGGGTCGTTGGCATTGGACAAGGGACTACTATAAGTAGGCCTGGGTCTATAAAAAAGTCAAAAAGTCCTTCAAAAAATTACTAAAAGCCAATGTTGCATTGTAGTTTCATTCCGGTCACGTCACAACCTCAAGTCAAAACATGAGTGGAACGCAAAACATCTTTCTAAAAAACAAATCAATTCCTCACCCAACCAATCTCTATTAAAACAAATTAATTCCCCCCCCCCCGTTAGTATTCCTTAAAATGCACTCTTCGTTTTATCGTTAAAGCAGCCAAGGGCGGGGGTGGGAGGGTAAAAAGGTTCGATAATGAAAACCATTACAGTGGATTCACGTAGTGCTGTCCCCACTATTAAACCCGTGTAATTTAAACTTGACTTTTAATACTTCCAGCTCTTCCTGGGTCTCCCCTGGCCCCCCAATGGGTCCCCTCTTGATAAGTTTCCCTGCCTGACGTTATCTTGGGATTATGTTCCTTTTATTCGGCCTTTAGTTGGATGGATGTTCATTTGTTCGGATTTAAGAGAAAATGTTTTTGGGTTTGTATAGTTTTGAGAAATTTGGAGGGGAAAACCTTATAAGTGTAAAAATCAAATTTATTGATATTATAATATATATATACTGTATATTTATAATCAATTTATTTATTTAAATTAAAAACTTAAAAACTAAAATAAAAAAGACTAACTTATTACAAATACGTTAAAAATGAACAATGAAACAAATAGAATATGAATAAATATAAGAACATACGGAAACTGTTGCGCCTACGATCAAGTAATAAGAAGAAGCAGCAGCAATAACCGTTCTTGGAATTTGGAACAGCTTAAAATGTCACAGAAAATATTGAAAGCAAAATAGATAAATATTGCACACAAATCGCCACAACTCTAAACTACCTATCAATTTACAAATATTGAAGTTAACGTTTTTTCCCGCCAAATAGAAAATGACAGAACTGCCCTCACTCTGATAATATACACGCCGTTTCTTATAAAAAGTATTTTTTAGTGCTATTTAGTAGAAATCGACCATTTTTGAGTTGTGTCGTGTAATGGTGATTCATCTACCAATGTTCGACTTCCGGAAAATTTCTTCACAACTTTTCATTTTTTCATGACCCCCTTAGTCTAAAACCACCCTCAGTTCAAAATGTTATATATATGTACGTATATCGATTTTAGGAAACACTCCAACATCCGTAAATATTATCCGATTTTGATGAAACTTGGAAAAAAATTGATCACACAATGTCTATTGATAGAATTTGTTAACCAACTGGATCCACTATTCTGTTACAAGATGGTGGCCGATTGAAATCTTATATAATTCATATGTCAGTTAATATTGGTTGCAGAGGAATTAATTAAAATCTGACTGAAAGCCCGTATTATTAACTACGATAATGGTGATCAACACTTTTATCGACAAATCAACCATTTTAAGATGGCACCCAGTCAAAGTGAAAATAATTTCATAAGTAAAAGTTCATAGTCGGCATTGTGGTTCGAAATTTGGAGCACAAGAGTGTTTTGTGTGTGGATGTTGTGATCGGGAAAATAATGAAGTATTTTTTATATTTTTTATTACATAGCATACATAGCATAGCATACATAGCAACACATACATATTTTATTACATAGGTACCTAAATAGCGTAGGTAGCGTAGAGGAAAGGCAGGGTCTGCGGAATCTCCCTACACCATATCGGCCATAGCCGAAAGGTATTTTTCTTCCGAAGTTTTTTTTTTAAAGAACCCGTCCGAGTTTACTCGAACATGCTTTCCAATTTATCAAAATTAGTAGATAGAGAAAATGAGTAATTTCATGGTAAATAATTTTCCTATGGTTAAATTTCCGATATCTCGGGGGGGGGGGGGGGCGGGGTTGTCCACCTGACGTCACTGGACGTGAGGTAAATTCTAGTTAGGTCAGACCAACACATTACCACACAGCAATACTGGCAGGGCACGCAACGCACTTGAGCGTGAATTTTCTATCATTTTTTTCAAAAAAACACTTTTTTGCACAAAACCAAATACTTGTCTGGGAAAGCAACCTGTCCGGTTTCGTTACTCAATTTAACACCTAAAACATACCTGAAGTTAGAAATCATCGATAGAAAGGTTTCGCAGAAAAATTATTTTTTAGTCATTTTTCATTAAAATTTAGTTATCTTTATTTTTTCACCCCCGGAAGCAACCTGTCAAGGGGCAAGCGACCCCCCGCATTTCGTTAACATTAATAACGACTACAATATATGTGAATTTAAAAGAAATCGTTGGAGCCGTTTTTGAGAAATAATTTTTTTAGACGTTTTTTTGGAGTTTTTTGAGAATAAAACCCCCCCAAATTATGTTAGCCCCAAATAAAAAAAAAATATTCCGAGGTATGATTTTTGCGAACCTACGTGCCGAATTTCACCAAATCGACCTAGTAGTTTGCCCGGAAATCGACGCCCAGACAGACAGACAGACAGACAGAACGACAGACAGAACGACAGACAGACAGACATTTCGTAAAAACCACTTTTTTGGGTTCCTGGGACCTTAAAACGTGTAAACCCGTTGAAATCTCGGAATCGAAAATTTCGACCGTCACAAAGCTTTCCTTATACTACGTATAAATTGGAAAGCAATAAAAGGTTAATTAATCGCATACAAACAATTCAATGAATGTATCCGATTGACCTCTTCAGTCGCCTCACTAAGTTACCTAATAGGTACTTGTGTCGAGTTACGACACGTCTCCGATCGCATGGCGTGTAGAGACTCGCACAAGTACAAGCACGCTACCACCTAGCCATCGAAGTCGATGACATACTACAAAACCTAAACTCATTATACCTGCCTATATTGGAATGAACCATTAAAACACCACATATAACAATTTTAAACACCCTTTCTACTGGAAATTCCCACAAAATCAACACCCCAACTAAAATCATAACCCCATAACCGTCGCAAAATGACTTATTTTATAGCTCCAGGAAAATATTGCCAATACTGTACAACACGGCGTTTAAAAACTCTCCAACTTTTGAGTATCCCATTTAGAACTTTTGAGGGTTTTCCTCTCCTGGGGGTTTTATGACACGGTGTTTAGGGGCTGAAACTACCCCCAGGAAAGCGTGCTAATTTTCCGGTCCAAAGTCCCCCGAATTGAGGTTCTCGTCACGTACCTTTATTTTGGAGGGGCTGCGCCCCCCCGTTTAGAGGATCAACTTACAATGATATTGCTACTATTACATCCCCACCGTCTTTGGTTAATGGGTTCTTTTACCCCCCTCCCCCCACCTTTCCCTATTTGGGGGCATATATCTCCTACTGTCTGAAGACATCACGCTGAGAGCCGATGCAATGTTCCCTCTTATTGCGTTTCTGGAAATCTTTTTTGAGATGATTCTATTTTATGGGAGTTTGGGGAGGGGGGCTAGAAGGTTTCGATTGCTGTCTATACGTCTTTTGTTTCAAGTGTAGGCTCCTGTAGGCAACATTCTTATGCTTTGTTCTTCAGTACTTCGGTACTGATAAATTATTGTACGGTGCATGGGCGTATAGCTCAATGGCGGATCCACGAGATGGGGGGGGGGGTATGACCCCTTAAATTAGTAAATTCATAAGATAGTAAAAAATATTGAATAAAACTCAACTTTTCTACAAACAAATTACCTTTCAAACTTACAAACAACATGTGACCCCCCCCCCCTGTAAATTTTCCAGTGAATCCCACCTTGGTGTATAGCTAGGATTGGATCCAGTGGGGGGGGGGGGGGTAGCTGAGGGTCAAAATGGAAAAATGGAACAAACATACGTCGAATCGATTATACATTAGAGCGTAATAAATAAACTTAAAACAGATTTACAAAATCGGGGGGGCAGCTACCCCCCTGCCCCTCTGTATCCATCTATGATTCTTTTATCTAGTTTAAATCCCCCACACTTTTATATATATTCATGAAAGAAAACCCAATTCTATCTAGTGTTAAGGTCAAACCGGAGACTTTTGACCTTGAACATTGAACATCAGAGATAAGTACCAACTCAAAAAATATCGAAGTCTTACACACTGCAGCATAGCAAAGCGGATACCTGGACCCGGTCAAAAACTCTATAGTTTAGTAGTTAGCTTGTGTAGGCTATTTCCCCGCCAAATTGCGTACTTATCTTATGCAGCCTACACGTAGCAGCCATATTGATAACGGTCTGTAGCCACGGGATGGTTAAATATCCATTTTATAAACAAAGCCCCGCGTCGCGTACCTGTTCTGTATTTGACGTTTTACTCTTTCAAGTAATTGCAGTTTTACATATTGCTGGCGCTTTACTGTCGAATTAAGCGTTCATATTGTCAATTGTAAGCATGTAATGACAAAAGTTGGAGGTTCTCTTCCCTGTGGGGCACGTAAAAATGTTCTGAGGCATGTTCTTAAATGCTTCATGCACGAATTTGAGACCTATAGTAATAGTAATTTTTGTACAATTTCATGGCGTAAGCATGTTTACGCGTATACTTGTCCCTTCTATCGATTATTACTATGCCCCTGCGGTTTAAAACGTGTATTAGGAACCCCCTGCAAAGTCATTTCCAGGCCTTACTTTACTTTATCCAACGCCCGTCCGTGGCCGTTCTGCCATCTGACGTCGAGCCTCCCAGTATAGACTGACTGTGTTTTGTGGTGTTGCCTGCAGTTGAGGACACTGGTAGAGATGATCGCTGTCCATTCTTCCTGCACGGCATAGGGGGCAGATTTCTTCCTCTGCTAGACCAATTCGGTGAAGATGTGCTTGGAGATAGTCGTGTCCCGTCAATGTGCGGAATAGGGCCACAGATGCATGGCGGTCGAGATTCTTTGGGATTCGCCAGGCCTCGGTGGAGAGGCTCTCCCACTTTTTCCCCTCACTATCGCTCTTCAACTTGTTCGCGGTGTGTCTTGTGATGGTAGAGGCCAGGCCAGGCCAGTCACGTGACCCCCTCCGGTTTGGCCTTAACTCTAGTGTTAATTCTATCTAGTGTTAACTCGCCTATGGTATGCCTACTGGGCAGAAATTAGAGCCCGATGGTCTGCTAACGCGTGTGAATAGACACCATATACCACCAGGGGCGTCATTTAAATGTTTTTCAGTGCGAATATACGAAACTCAAAACGTGAACCCTATAAGTACCCAAACACAAATTGAGTTATTCAAAAAAGCTGCGAAAAACCGACCACTTGAAAGTTGAAGAAGATGAGGGAAAACGAGTCAAAACCTTTTTATACGCTTCACCACCCTTAACCTCAAAATTTTTTCGGACTTTCGAAGAGGAAAAAAAATCAGAGAATAATAAGCAGTGACCATTGGAATTTCTTTTAAATTCTTTGGCTTTTCAGGGAAAGAGTTAGGCCTGTTTGTAATTTTAAACATTCCGATGAAATTCTGGTTTCTTCTGGATTTTAAAGTGCTGACGGTGGATGTTTTAAGCTTTACATTATGCTTGCAGGGACTTTTGTACTTGGTTAAGTCATGCTTTCGCCTGTTTCATTGCGTTAATGGTATGCTTGTCTCAGCTTGTCCATGTGAAAATAATGCCATACTTAGCCAGCCATTCCACTTGTCAATATTCCGTCATTTGTGTATAGTAGAGTAGAAAGGGGGTTTCTGGCGCTTATCCCACCCCCCGTCGTGCTATCCCATCTATCCCCCGCGGGTGGTCTATCTATTTTTGTGTGTTACCCCTCGTGGGTGGTCTGAGGTTCTGGCACCATGATCGTTTTTTTTTTTATAATTACTAATTTGTGAGATACAGAGTTATTTTTTTTTATTTTTTTATTTTTTTTATTTTATTTTTTTTTTTTTATTTATTTATTTTTTTTTTTATTTTTTTTTTAATGGTGTTAATTGAATTAAAACATTTCTTTCTTCTTCTTTCTTCTTCGTGGGTGGTCTTTGTACCCCGCCGTGCTTATCCCGTTGTCTATCTATCTCTGTACCAGGTGGGTGGTCTATGACGCACCCCCCCCCCCTCCCCGTACAGCCAGACATCTAGAAGGTTCTAAATGTGTCGTTACAAAAGGCATCACCTTGGGTTGAGGAGCTTAGTTGAAGCCAAACCTTCATTCAAGACTCAAGTAATACCACTTTATACGTAAAATTGTATAATCTTACAACATGACATCTCTATTCAATAAAGTTAATGCTATCAACCAAGTAGCCGGGCCTACCATACCAATGCGAAAGCTAGTGATTGGAGTTAAATACCTAATATTGAAAATAGTGCAAATCGAAAAAACAGAATATGGACCAGCTGTAAAAGTCATACTGCGAGGATTGGAAAAAGAAGTCGTGGAATGTTTTGTGCCTCAACAATATCTGCCAGCCTTTCAACAAAGTGAAGTTACTCCAGGAGCTGAGATGTATCTTATCGTTTCAAGCCATCGGGGAAAAAATAGTGTCAACCTACAGATCATAGAATGAATATTTCATGATGTATTATTATTGTAAACTACAGAAATAATGTAAATATATGAATAATTTCTATATATATTTTTGTTCTTGTTTTATTAATTGCATAATTAGTTTTAAGCTTATAGTTAGATGATGATGAGTATTAAAAACTAATGGTTGAAAGAAACAAGCTATTGCTTCAGTCATAATCGAGTACTTGAACGGTGAAGGGTTATCTTAATCATAGACTATGAAATGATGTAAATCAAATAATTAAACGAGTACATTAGCTAATTAATTTTAATAAATCTATCCGAAGCATATGTTTATGGGAAGTATTGATTTGGTAAACAAATAACAGAGTGCAGGTTCAAACCTGTTGTGAATCACCAGGTGCATATAACTCTGTACAGTCGTCTAATGGTTCAAACAAACAAGCCATTAATAAATCTACCCCTCGCTGACAGTCCATTGTAAGCTAAAGTGATTTTTGTTTTCGTAAATCTATCCAACACTTAGGTTGAAGGGAAGTATTGATTTGGCAAACAAATAACAGAGTGCAGGTTCAAACCTGTTGTGAATCACCAGGTGCATATAACTCTGTACAGCCGTCTAATGGTTCAAACAAACAAGCCATTAATAAATCTACCCCTCGCTGACAGTCCATTGTAAGCTAAAGTGATTTTTGTTTTTGCATTAGTTGCAATCGATCGTTAGAAAATGAATGGTGTCTTAACAACATATTATCCGCTTCGTGATGGACAATCTATCCCTGTACCCTTACCATCTATCCTTCGTGGGTGGTCGTCGCTACAAAAGGCATCGCCTTGGGTTGAGGAGCTTAGTTGAAACCGAACCTTCATTCGCGTAATACCACTTCAGTGTAGTGAATTTGTGTAATCGTACAGCATGGAATCGAAGAAAAGGAAACTGAACGCGAGGGAATATGTGTGTAGAATATGTGCTGTGAGTTTCACACTAAATTGCAATTTAAAAAGACATGTCATAAACAAACATGGAGTTAGTATTATACCATGCAAAAAATGTAAAGCCACATTCACATGCAGAGAGGACCTATCTCATCATATATTGCAGCGGCATACATCAGCAAATCACGGGATGGAAATTGTACAAACTCGCCCAAAACTGACATCTGCTGGGAATGGAGAGGACTGCAAGGCATGCGGGGGCAAAATCAACAACTCCAGTCCACTTACAGTTCTGTGTAAAGAATGTTCATCTATCTTTTCGTGTAAGTATGAGAATCCTGTATCTGTTAAAACCCTTGAGTGTAAATATATTTGTGAATTCTGTTCGGTCCCTTTTGCTCGGAAGTATAGTTTGAAAGTCCACATATTAAGCATACATATTATTAATTGTTTGAATTGCAAGAAATTGTTTATGAGGGAAGATTTTACTAATCATAAGAATAATTGCACAATTATGAGCGGGGGAGCACTATCCAACGAGGAGAACTTTTTATGCAAAACATCTATAGCTCTAGATGGTGTAGTAAAACAATACAATTATAAAAACATAACCATACATGATCCCGTTGTATATTTAAATAATATGGAAGGTGAGGTTGATTCTATTACAACTGAAAACATTAAACTTTTTAATGCAATTAAATGGTATGTAGCCTTACACATTAAATTTGAACGCGGACCCGACAATAATAAAAACTATACTGAAGCATGGTTTCATGCTAAAAACGAACAACTTTTCCTCACTGATGACTCCACAATAAAATATCAACAAATGATTGAACAAATTTTAGTAAAAATAGATAAATTTCAAGCAATGGGAAGCGGGTGGGTGTTGAAATCTTTAAAACATTTTGTTATTTTTATTGCTGAATATAATCCATGCAGTGGTAGTAGTTACATCCCTTTACCCAAAAAAATCTATAACACTAAAGCAGTAATCAATATTAAAAATGACGATCTCAAATGTTTTATATGGTCAATTTTAGCATACTTACATCCAGTAAGTCGGGATGCTCAGCGGGTTTATAATTATAAAAAGTATGAAAAAGAGTTAGATATGAAAGGTATAACTTACCCAGTATCTTTGCAAGTCATTTCAAAATTTGAAAAAAATAATAATATTGGAGTAAATGTGTTTGGTTATGATCACAGACTGTACCCATTATATTTATCACAAAGTCACCATTATAATAAGCAGGTGGATCTGCTTTACATAACGGAAGACGAAAATTCACATTATTGTCTTATTAAAAATTTCAACAAACTTAATTTCTCAATCACTAAACATAAGGAACAAAAGTTTTATTGTCGTTGGTGCATACACGCCTTTAGTAGTGCTGAACGCTTACATGAACATAAGCCACTCTGCTCAAGACATGATCCTCAAAAAACCACATTTCCAATTCAGGAGAAAAGCACTATGAAATTTGATAAGGCACAATATATGATCCCTGTAGCATATAGAATATATGCCGATTTCGAGAGCATTCTCAGTCCCGTTGAAGGGACTATTTGTAACACTGAAAAATTATCTGCACATATACCATCAGGGTTTTGTTATGTTGTTGTAGATATCAATGGGAATAAGTTTAAAGAACCGGTAGTTTACAGGGGAGCTAATGCTGTTGATGTGTTTTTGAAATCGTTATTAAATGTTAAGGATGAAATTTTAAACATTTATAAAAATATTAAAGCAGTAATTATGACTGACGAGGATAGAGAAAATTTTAAAAACTCTGTCATTTGTAATGTTTGTCAAAAACCACTAGGAAATGATCGTGTAATAGACCACTGTCATATAACGGGGAAATATAGACAAGCATTACATAATGTTTGTAATATGAGCAATTTTCGAACTCCAAAACATATCCCCGTTTTTATGCATAACTTAAAACGTTATGATGGTCATCTTATCATGGAAGGGGTTGGGAAACTAAAAAATATGAAAATTACTTGTATAGCTAAAACTATGGAGGAATATATAGCCTTTAGTATTGGAGAGTTACGCTTTTTAGACACTTATCAATTTATGGCCTCCTCTTTAGATTCATTAGTCAAAAATCTTGTTGATGCGGATAAAAATAAATTTAAAATTATGAAAACATGTTTTGTGGGTGAAAAATTAGACTTGATGTTGAGGAAGGGTGTCTTCCCCTATGAATATATAACGCACGAATCAAAATTTAATGAGGAACACTTACCTCCAATTGATGCATTTTTTAGTCAATTAACTCAAGAGGGGATTTCACAAGAAAAATATGAACATGCTCAAAAGGTGTGGAATGCTTTTAGTATAAAGAATTTAGGAGAATACCAAGACTTGTATGTATTAACAGACACCCTTCTCCTTTGCGATGTTTTTGAAGCCTTTAGAGCCTTATGTTTTGAAAACGATAACCTCGAAATTTGTCACATGTACACAGCACCAGGGCTAGCTCTTCAGAGCTGTCTGAAAATGACAGGAGTAGAACTTGAGCTATTGAGCGAACCTGATATGTATTTGTTTTGTGAGGCTGGGATTCGCGGGGGTATAAGTATGATTTCAAAAAGATTTGCGGAAAGCAACAATAAATACTTAAAAAAATTTGACTCAAATAAGCCATCCAAATTTATAGTATATTGGGATTGCACTAACTTATACGGACATGCGATGCGTCAATTTTTACCTATTAGTGGGTTTCGCTGGATGGAGGAGGAAGAAATCAAAAACTTTAATGTAATGCTCGCACCTGATGAGGGCGATGATGGGTTCATATTACAGGTGGACATGGAATATCCACAAAAATTACATGATTTACATAATGAATACCCACTAGCAGCTGAACATTGTGTTGTAACATCAGACATGATTTCCCCCTATTGTAAGGAATTTCTCGCTGAAAATGATATATCTTTAACATCCAACTTCTCAAAGCTTATTCCCAACTTAAACGATAAACACAACTATATAATACATTATCGAAATTTGAAGCAATGTTTAGAATTGGGATTAAAATTAAAATGTATACATAAAATTTTAGCTTTTAAGCAAAGCGCTTGGATGCGACCCTTTATCGATTTTAACACAGAAAAACGGAAATTAGCTTGTAATGATTTCGAGAAGGATTTTTATAAATTGAAAATTAATAGTATGTATGGGAAGACAATGGAGAATGTTAGAAATCACGCAAAATTAGAGTTAGTTAACACTGCCAAACGAGCTCGTAAACTTATCTCATCCCCTGCATTTAAAGATTTTAAGATTTTTTCAAACGATTTAATAGCAGTCCGGTCAAAAAAAACTAATATTTTGCTAAACAAGCCAATATTTATTGGCCTAACCGTTCTCGAACTATCCAAGGTAGTTATGTATGAATTTCATTATAACTTTGTAAAACAAATGTATGGTGATAAAGCTGCACTGATTTTAACAGATACAGATTCGCTCGTTTATGAGGTTGAGAGTGATGATTTGTACACTGATTTAAAACCATATCCCCATTTATTTGATAACTCAGTATATCCTCCGAACCATCTCTTATACAATATTGAAAATAAAAAGAAAGTGGGAACGTTCAAAGATGAAAATGCTCAATCTCACATTTTACAATGTGTTGCTTTACGCCCAAAATTGTATTCCCTTTTAGAGGAGGGAAAGGAGAAGAAAGTGGGCAAAGGTATAGTTCGTTCAACCCTTAAACATCATATTAACCATCAAGACTATTACAATACCTTATTTAAGCCTTGCATAGCAAAAGACTCACGTAAACCAATGTTCCGTATTCAAAGTAGAGATCATAAGCTTTTTACAATTAAACAGCAAAAAGTCACTCTTAGTCCTTATGATGATAAACGGTATGTGTGTCGTAATGGAATTGATAGTTTAGCTCATGGTCATTATCGCATTATAGATATGTCTTAGGTTTAAAAGTTTGTTTTAAGTGATTGTATGTAAAGACATTGATTTCTTTTAAAATATGTGTATTATAAAATTTGTATATCATAAAATGGTTTACATTCGTTTAGCTCATGGTCATTATTGTATTATAGATAAGTCTTAGGCTTAAAAGCTTGTTTTAAGTGATTGTATGAAAAGACATTGATTTCTTTTAAAATATGTGTATTATAAAATTTATATATCATAAAATGGTTTACATTCATTTACAATAGTTGATGTACAATACCAGTTAAAGGTACATATTCATATAAGCAGTCGCTGATGAGTAGACAGTCCCTTTATTTGCCATGCAGACAACCCTTTATATATTGGAGTGCATAAGGTCGGTGGCCATTTCAGTCCCCCTCGCATTAAGATTATGACACATCGCTATTAATTCAGGTACGCCGATATAATAAGTGCACTCAGCATCTTAAAAGAAATGTATTAATCCCACAATAGGTGTTCAATATACCCACCAGCCGTGTTTATAAAAATGAATTTTCAATAATCCCAACTAAGTCTCAGTTTCTCACAATAGGTGTGCAATATACCAGGCAGTCGTGTTTTCTATGTTAGATTTAGTTACATTGGGCTAGGACAGGTTAAGTTATAATATTAGGCTAGGTTAAATTTTTATATCAAGTTAGGATAGGTTACATTGGATTAGGATAGGCCAGATTAGGTTACATTGGGTTAGGTTAGCTGTTTACCTAGATTAAATTCATCATTTTTTTTTTAACAAAAATATTTTTATATCAAATAAATATGATGTTAAGTTAGGTTACATTGAATTAGGATAGGTTAGATTAGGTTACATTGGATTAGGATAGGCCAGATTACGTTACATTGGGTTAGGTTAGCTGTTTACCTAGATTAAATTCATCATTTTTTTAACAAAAATATTTTTATATCAAATAAATATGATGTTAAGTTAGGTTACATTGAATTAGGATAGGTTAGATTAGGTTACATTGGGTGCAATATACCAGGCAGTTGTGTTTTCTATGTTAGATTTAGTTACATTGGGCTAGGACAGGTTAAGTTTTAATATTAGTCTAGGTTAAATTTTTATATCAAGTTAGGGTAGGTTACATTGGATTAGGATAGGCCAGATTAGGTTACATTGGGTTAGGTTAGCTGTTTACCTAGATTAAATTCATCATTTCTTTTTTTAAAAAAAATATTTTTTATATCAAATAAATATAATGTTAAGTTAGGTTACATTGAATTAGGATAGGTTAGATTAGGTTACATTGGATTAGGATAGGCCAGATTACGTTACATTGGGTTAGGTTAGCTGTT